>JAZDUH010000395.1:12030000-12277500 GCA_036419115.1 Scarus forsteni
AGGGAAAGAAAAACAAAACAAATAAAAATCAGCGACGATCATTAACGTCTGAATAATGAGACTGAACAAACACAAACATGATTGATCATCTAAATTCTCCCTTACAAGACGGGAAACAAGAAAAGAAATTTGATGTAGTGTCTCATTTCACATTGATGCCATGGCTTTACATTTGTGCTTGTTTGGTTTCTGCATTTTCTCACATATAAACTAAAGATCTGTTTTTAATCCAATGATTGATAGTAGTGGTGGTTACACCTTTTGACATGACTCAGACCAGAGCTCTGTTCCAACAAGTCGGACTCCCATTTCTCCCTGAATTCATTTAACTTGTTTTGGAGCAACATCCATCAAAAAAGAAGACGAGGTGTGATACCCTCATGGAGCAGTCTCTCCACATCACTGAGTGGAGGCCGAGTCATTTTAGCTTTGAGAAAGGATCTTAACTGTTAGTCACATTTTATATGAAACAGATTTCCAACATGTCACGCATTTATCTTACAGGTTTGAAGCACTTGGATCCATTTTTTAAGTCTTGAAGGAGTAATATAGAGCAAAAGTTTTGATTGTATTACTCTACCTCTGACTGATGTGGAGGTTGTTTTGATATGTATCTAAATAGTGTTGTCAGTTCTCTTGGAGATGGTTGTAGGTGTCCATTTGTAACCAAAATAAGCAGGAATATTTCTGATTAAAACCCATGGTGGGGGATTTTCCGTGTCGAAAAGACATGAAACAAGTCGTATGTGCAGTCAAATAATGCTTTTTAAGGTTAGGTACTTGAAGACCCCCAAGTTTATAATCCCATGTCAGTTTTTCTGTTGTGACCATTATCATTATCATTCCATATACATCGTCTAACATGTTTATTAAAGGAGACATATCATGCTTGTTTCTCCTTTTCACTATGCCAGACTAGGATGCCTGTAAAGCATTTCTGCCCTCAGTACAAGTCATTTAGTTCCTTCATTGCCCCACAATAGTGTTCTCAAAATCCTCATTTTAGGCCATTATCAAGCTCTCGTTGAAACACTCGGTTTCCAGGCTGACCTTAAGGTGGGCTTTACACGAGTACAAATTTGTAAGACTCCGGTAAAATAAACTATCGATCTGGTGTGATCATTTGATGACTTTTTCATTTTTTTTCTGAAAAGTGGTTTGCAAGTACATATCTTTGATTTTTGTTTTGTATTTCTGTATATAACAGATAAAAGACCGGTGACTAAATAGCACCCGCCCTCGGCCCTCCACCTCACACACACATTCACACCACACACACACACAACACCAGTTTGGCAGCAGCTATAAATAAATATTTTACTTTTACACCAACATTTTCACAGAACACCAACAACACCAACTGCGGCAACAACCACAAAGCTCATGCAGACAGCATGTATCACTGGAGCATGATTAGGAGCATGTTAGGAAACCCCAGCCCGGCGTGGATTTTATGCTTCTCAAGTAAATACACAAGCCTATCTACAATACGATGTGTAAACAGCGATCCATGTTTTGATGCCGACGCCAAGACAATACGGTGTCGTCCTCGTGTGAGGAGGGCCTAAGTTACCTCGCAACGTCACAGCCCTTTGTGCTCTGATTGGTCAGTTCTATCGGGGGTAGAGCCAGCCTGTCCTTCTTCTTCTACTGTATTTTCCGGCAGGCTCAAAGCAGCGACCACGGTTGAGTCCCCTACAGGCCAGAACTGGTAATGAGTGAATGTGAGCTAGGAGCTTTATACTGCTGCTGGTGGATGTGTTCTCAGGTTTTGTGGCTAACGGACATCACAGAGGAGGAAGTGTTTTATCAGATTACTCCAATAAAAAGAAAGGTATGTGGGATTTAAATCTCGTGACATCTCGAATGACCTATTTTCAGAGGCATCAAACAAGTTCTAGGATATCAGAAAAATACAATATCTCATTTTTTGAAAATTAAGGGGGTGTAAGGTCTTGTTTTCAAATTTAATATATTATATGTAAGTATTAAATCATGCATCAGCATGATATGTCTCCTTTAAGGTTTTTTAAAAAGCTGGATGCAATGGAATCAGCATGGACTTGAAGAAATACTGCAGGCTTGGTGGTATGCTTCACTTTTATGAATCAATGAATGATTAATAAAAGTGAAACTTTCAAAGATCCGCCCTCTGCTTTTTCTGGTGCATCTATCAGAACAGTTGACTGCAAGTCATCAGTCAACATGGTAGCTCATTACACCAAGACAGCCCTGACGGTGCATGGTGAAAAATATAGAAACAGAGCTTCGGTGATTCTGATAGTGAGATTTGATCAGCTGTCAACAAATATTTGGTGATGATATTTGTCCTGCCCTTTTAAAAGCCAGTTGTTTTGTTGTTTCGCTGCCCTCTCCCCGTAAAACACTTTCTAGGCAGTCCTTGTTCAGTTTTATTTTTATACTGCCCCCTCCTGGTTAAAGTGTGCATGCGCTGGTTGTTAGCCATGTGGTCGCCTTGCAGAACAGACAGCTTTGGTTCTACTCCTGCAACTTTTACGTCGTAGGAAGTGTAGTTTAAGCTAAGCAGAGCTGTATCTAGCAGCATGACATGGTTTGCTTGTTTTAGTTTTGACTTTGCCTCATTTGCTGTTCATTTTCCTTATGCAATTTGTATTTTGCACTTCATTGCAGTTTTAAAACAAGATAACCTTCAATAAATGACAAGAAAAGTCACGCCTTTTAAGTCTTGGAGGATTTTGAGTTTTGACTGTCTAGCTTTGAACATTGGCTACTTACTGCCATGTTTGCAGATCAGTTCAAACACAACAGGTAGCTTCATATATATCCTGAGCCCTCTTGTGGTGTCTTCCAATAACACACATCACATACAGGTGAGTATCAACAACACTCATGATGCCGAAGGATGCAAGAATGTCTCTCTGTCTTAGAAATGTCATAAAAACTGTAAGTGGTTGATGCCCAGACTTGCACCTATGATTCAGAACTGATGGTTAGACCTCCTTTCAAAGTGTACCGTCTGATATTAATTGACCATTAACCACTATTTCTTCCAATAGTGCAGAGAAAAAAAGGATTAAACCTGTAACCCTGGTTATTAAAGTGAGGTTTCTGTGCAAGATGAAGAGCAACAAGGAGAAAAAAGAGGAGCTGCTACAGTCAAAAATGTCGCTAAAATGACTTGACTGCATTTTAAAACTGCAGAAAATCCAACCTGCCTGAACAAAAAAATAGACCAACCAAAGTTTCTGAGTCTCAGTGCAGTTATATCAACACAAAGTAAGAATTATTTCAAACAATATCAGACAAATAAATCATATTTATTGTGCCAAGGCCTCCTCTAAGACACAGAGATTGGAGCGACAGTGCTCACACAGCTGCTCAGTGAAGGATATTCTTGCTCACCTCACCGTTCAGGTAGACGTTGCTGCCTATCCACAAGTATCTGAGACACTGAACAGTTCAATCTGAGTTTGGAGGCTGATCATTTACAAACATGCAGGTCAAACTACCCCCCAGTTTGTTTTAAACAGGACTTTGGATGCAGACGATTAAAGGAGACGTCGTATTAAAGGCAGCAGAGCGGGAACAGATGGAGAAAGAGGAGTTTTTAGTATGAAGTAGAAACATGTTTTTGATGGTTTATCTTCTGCCTCCTGTCAGCTGTCTGTTCTCTGCAGCCAGTGAACATACAGTCATGTTGCATTCACTTCTCGTGGGAATTTCCAGTACAAAAAAATCCTCCACCACAAGTAACAGCTCCTGAGCAAATGTGAGGAAATGCAGACCTACAGTTACATCATCTCTGTGTTTATGTCCTTTGGGTTTTGACTCACAAACACATTTTGTGTTTTACCAGAATAAGGACACTCACCAGAATTTACTGAGACAGGTCAGCACATTAAACTCAACTCATTTATGTTTTTTTTTTTACTGAAATAATGAACAAAATATGCAGTTTTGAATCATCCCATGTTTTTTATTGTTAACCAGCAAACCAACCATTCAAATACCAGCCTTAACAACCAATAAACTAAAAAGTATGGTGTCCAACAAACCAAATAACAAGTCTCCCAATCATCCAACCAATCAAAATGGGACTCAAACAACCAACAAACCAGACAGGTAACCAACAACTAAAACCCAAATCATCCAGATAAACAATGAATCAGTTAAACAGCCAATTAATAATACAACCAACCAGTTAAACACTCAACGAAACCAACTGCCCAACCAGTCAGCTAACAAATTTAGAAACTTACTAACGATTAAAATCATTGACAAACTACAAAAATTTCAAAATGCCAACCAACTAACCAGTCAAACTTTAAAGGTGCTATGAGGAGAATCTATTTCCGGCAACATAAAGACTCTGCTACCCATGAGCACGCGCAGCGACTGTCGTAATGCTGCGTTCCAGTAACCTCGGAACTGGGAGTGACATCATCTTCGACTTATCAGCGTTCCAGTTGAAGTCAGAAAAAAACATGCCGATCTACCAGGCTATTGTTAGCTGTTGTTAGCACGCCCTGCGTTGTTCACAAATATCACATGAAGAATGTGATTATCACTATGGCAGCATTTTTGTAAATATAAGTCTAACAATACTATGTATACAGCTGATCTAGAGCGACACACCCCAGTCAGAAGTGCAAATAAATGGATTATTACAGGAGCTAAATAACTGTTCACACTGGGGGCATCCATCTTCCATTGTCAACTCGGGGGTGGTGAGGTTTCACCAAGTTCCCAGTAGAAAATTCCGACTTCGGGGGACGTTCCAGTTGCAGTTTCCTACTCGGAACTCGGAAATTCCTACTTCTGACTACAACTGGAACGCACCAAAAGACGTGACCCAAGCCAAAGCGTGTTTGTTGTGATGCTAATGAATGCAGCTCAGACCTTCCTCAGAACTCTGCATTGATTTACAACTTCTTTTTTCAACAACTTACAGGATGCAAAGCGATGAGGTAATGTATCTCTTTCTTGTTACATAGCGGTAGTTTTTTTTTTTTTTTTTTTTTTTAAGTATTTTATTAATCAATTGGGAAGCAGGTGCAGATCAACATGTCTATCACTGCAGACAAGAAAATACAAACATGACAAATTCCCCTCGTTACTGTGTACAGTTGGTAGACATGAGTCATGACTAACACAACAAAAGATAAAAGAAAAGTAACACAGAACACCTACAAGTTTTATATTCCCCTAACCCTAACCAACCCCATCCCTCAGATCTTTCTCTAAATTTCACAACATGCTGGATATTGCAAATTAATACATAAAAATAAAGAACTAATAAGTGTTAAATCATTGCTTGAGCTACATCAAGTGCCTCCTTCCGAGCTTTGAGCACACACTGGCCCGCTCCATTTATCTTAGCAACAGAGAGCTCCAGAGATAACATCTCTATTAAAGCATAAATCCATTGATGTATAGAGAGTGAATGCGGTGGTTGCCACCTAACCGCCAACATCTTTTTAGCTACTGTACATGAAGATAGCCACAGAAACTTTTGCATATGATTAAAGTTTTGCCCGGAATCATCATTTAAAAGCATACATTTTGGAGAGAGGTCAATCTCTAAGCTGAGTGCATCAGAGAGAAAATTTACTATTTGTTGCCAGAAGTTTTGAACAGATGGACACTCCCACATGCTGTGCAAGAAAGTCCCTATTTGACTTAAGTCACATAGATTACAATTTGGAGAGGGCGATAACTTAATCATGAAACGTCGCTTCGGTGTTAAATAAGTACGATGCAGGAAATTGAGATTGGTTAACTTATTATTTAGGTTTTGAGAGGAATGAGCAACATTCCTCCAAACTCTCTGCCAATCTATTGATGATTCAGGGCAGTCTTTATTCCACACATTTATTACTGCTAAAGGGGTCTGCATATGTTCCAACAAACTATTATAGATTGCAGAGACATGTCCTTTAGTTAGCTCCAACATTTTCCTAAATAATTCTATTATTGGATGGTTAATGGGTTTCCTGTCAATCAATATACCTGCTGCCCTTAAGGCGGAACGTAATTGCAAATATAAAAAGAAGGAGTTCGAGGGGAGTTTAAATGTTTCTCTCAGATCCTGAAAGGTTCTCAACCCATCATCATTCATAATATCTCCTAAACTGTGGATACCTGATTTATACCACTGCGTTGAAATAAAATATTCTCCACCAGACTTAAGAAAACTGTTATAGAATATTGGAGTACTTGCATGCCATTTAGATGTCCATTTGTATATTCTTTCTATTTTCCTGAAATTTTGTATTGCACTGGCTATTACTGAACCATACTGCAGTTTACATTTATTGACAGAAAGACCTATAAACAAAAAATCATTTAAGGAAATAGGTGCCACCAGATTCTTCTCTATGTTAAGCCATGGAGGTGAGGACTTCTCACTAAACCAGTTTAACAAAGGACGAATAGTAAGAGCGTGGAAATAAAGCTTAAAATTAGGGACTGATAGGCTTCCTAATTCCTTCTTTCTCTGTAAACTGGCTAACTTAATTTTGGGCCGTCTGCCTCTCCATAAAAACCTAGTAATAGCGCTATGTATTTTATCCCAATATCTTGGAGGAGGTGCTAGAGGTAACATGTAGCTACAGAAATTAATTCTAGGTAGCACATTCATTTTGATGATTGAAATTCTACCAGCTAGAAATATAGGCAGCTTCTGCCATCTTTCCAGATCTTGTTTGATCATGCTAAGGGTGTTATTATAATTCTTAGTAACTGTTTTTTCTAGAGATGTAAATACATTTACCCCTAAGTATTTAAAGTGAGATACTACCGGGATATTAAAAACTGTACACTCATCCTTGCTCATGGAGTTCAATGGTAGCAGGGAGGACTTAGACCAATTTATCTTATAGCTGGAGACATGACTAAACTGTTCAAATACATTGAGGATGTTTGGAAGGGAGTATGTAATATCCGAAAAAAATAAAAGAACATCATCAGCAAATAAGGATATATGATGCTGAGTAGATTGTATTTTTATTGGTGTAATGTTTGGGGATAACCTAATCGACTGTGCCAATGGCTCTAATGATAAAATAAACAACATAGATGAAATTGGATCTCCCTGCCGGCTGCTCCTACTTAATTTAAAGGGAGGAGAATGTATATTACCTGTAACTACGCTTGCTGAAGGATTTGCATAAATAGTTTTGACCATGTTAATAAAATTAGACCCCAAACCCATGTGATTCAGTACAGACCATAAAAAAGACCATTCAAGGCGATCAAAGGCCTTTTCTGCATCAACTGACAAAATGGCTTTTGATGATAAATTATCAGAAGTATCAAGAATATGTAATAAACGACGCAAATTGTCTGCTGAAAGGCGCTTTTTTATAAATCCACTTTGGTCTGGATGAATCAATTTAGGCAAGTACACCTCCAACCGACTAGCAAGTGTCTTTGAAAATAATTTAATATCTGCATTCAATAAAGACAGGGGCGATAGTTTGCGCAAATAGTTGGGTCCTTATCTTTTTTTAAAATAAGTGTTATTAATGCTGTGTTTACGTCTCTTCCGAAACATCCTTTCTGAATTGCTGTGTTAAACATCTCCAGCAATGGTAGTCCTAAGAGGGTCCAAAATTTTAAATAGACCTCAGGGTGTATGCCATCATTTCCAGGGGACCTACCTTTATTCATTTTTGCTAAAGACTGTTTGAGTTCATCAAGCGATAAAGGAGCCCCTAATATTGAAGCTTCATCTTTTGATAAAGACGTTAACTTTAATCTCTGAAGATAATTGTCCTTCTCTGATGCTGTTGAAATGTTATCTGAGGTATAAAGCTCTTTGTAAAAATTAGAGAATCTTTGATTAATCAAATCTGGTTCAGATATTATAGACCCAGTCTCTGATGCAATGGTTGCTATATTTGTAAATTGGTCATTAGTTTTTAATTTATTGGCTAACAGCCGACTGGGACGATTACCATGACAGAAGTGATTCATTCTATTTTTATATGTAACAAACTCAGCTCTCTGCATCAGTAATAAGTTAAGTTCTACTTTTATTTTTGTTAAGGAGTTTGCTGTTTGTTCAGAGAAGTGTATTTGTTGAGATCTTTCTAAGCCAGAAATTGAGGTTTCTAAAACACCAATTCTCTGAAGCTGCGCTTTATTGAGTCTAGAAGAAAATGAACTGGCATAGTTCCTTATGAACCCTTTTATTGAGTCCCAAAGATATCTAGCATCATCCACCGAATGACGATTAATCTCTAAAAATTCTGCAAGTTCCACTTCAAACTGTTCACAGAAATCTTGATTTTGCAACAAAGTTAGATCAAACCGCCACCTAGTGGTTCTTTTAAACAAGTTGGAGATCATCAATTGACATACATAAGCATGATGATCTGTTAAGGTCATATGCTTTATTTCAATGTTTTGAACCAAAGAAATAAAGGAAGCAGACATAAAAATAAAGTCTATCCTTGAAAAGGTTTTATGCCTATTTGAAAAAAAAGTATACTCCTTAGCAGTTGGATGATGTAGCCGCCAGACATCTATAAGATTAAAATCAGAGAGTAGATGCTGTAATGCTTTAGTCGTTTGTATATTCGAATAAGATTTACTTGATCTATCCAATTTTTGATCCAATATAGCATTCATGTCAGAGCCAATTACCAATTCAAATTCAGAAAGCTGAGCCAATATGCTATTCAGTTGAGTAAAAAAAACATTTTCATATGAGTTAGGCGCATATATGTTAATAAATGCCACTTTCCTTTCATTATAAATACACTTTAAAAATGCAACCCTACCATCTTCATCACCTCCTTTACCAATGATGGTTATTCGTAATGTTTTACGTATTAATATTATGACCCCTTTTGTTTTATTCAAAGCAGAAGAGGAAGCACATACTTTATAGAGGTGATTTTGCAATCTGTTAACATCATCTTTTTGAAGATGTGTCTCCTGGATCATAGCTAAATCAATGTTATTTCTTGCTAATAAATCTAAGCAGGCTACTCTTTTATTAGGACAATTAAGGCCCTTATAGTTACAACAAAACATCTTCAAGCTGCCCATGTAATTTTCGAATCCAAAACGTTCAGGGGAAAGTAATATATATATGAAACTTGAATTACAAACACACTAAAGTAAACCCTGATTTTATGCCAGCACAATAGTACACAAAGATATAGAGAAGATCCTATAGATTCCCCCACCCCAACCCTCTGAACCACCCACAAATAAGACAAAAATATAATCAAAAATAAAGTTGTACCATGAAAAAAAAATGTTGTCCTATTATACTGATTCCTCTCACTCCGCCACATCACTGCGGAGGTGTAACACACTTTAACAAGGAGAAAAACCGGGTCCATGCCGCTTCTTTAAGTAACTCCCCTATTTAAGTTACATAATTCAACCTAAATACTAACCTTATTACCAAAATATTTACCTTGATGTTTGAGGTTGGGAGGAGAAAAAAAGAAAGATGGAAAAAGCTATCAAGCAAAAAATAACCTAAATCAAGTTACCCACACTCTGACATCATGGAAAAAGAAAAGGATCAGAGAAATCTCTCAAGTCCAAATGTGGTGAGTGCATAATGTCCCCACCTCATCATAACTGATGACAGAGAGCTTTTAGTCAGTGGTGGACTTCGAGATATTGAGAGATGGTTTCACCTGTTGTTCGAAGAAATCCTTCGCCTCCGTTGCTTTAGTGAAGGAGTACGTTTTCTCCCTAAAAGACACCAACAGCTTTGCAGGATAAACGATGCCATGCCTCAGATTGGCTGTGCGTAATAGCGCCCTGATGTCGTTAAATTGAGCCTGTTGTTTGCGCTGCTCTGTGGTCATATCAGGATAGATATGAATTCTTTGTCCTCTATAATTTAATTTACCTCCCATCGCTCCGACCAGACGCTGGATGGTACGTCTCACTCGAAGCTTGTGAAGCCGGGTGATCATACAGCGGCTCCCGTTTTGCGCAGCTGGTCCGGTGCGGTGCGCTATGCTCACAAGTGGTTGCGGGCCCAGTTTTTCTTCCCCGAACAGTTCATACAAAAGATTGGTAACAAAGGCAGTAGGATTACCTGCCTCTATCCCTTGTTGCAAGCCAATGATTCGGAGATTAAACTTCCTGCTATGATTTTCGAGTGCCTGTGTTTTCTCTTTTAATTCTTCATTCTCTCCCAGCAAAGTTTTGTAGGTCTTCTCCAGTGTTTGCACGCGCTCTTCCATTGTATTTGTAGCAGTTTCCAACTCTTCCACTTTAGATTTGCAAGCTGTTAATGTGAGATTTAATCTATTTAGTTCCTCCTGCATCGGCTTCAATTTAGTCTCAAATGCCGTTGAGATTTCCTCACGCACAATATCTCTAATCATCTTGCCAAGTGCTTCAGGATCCATTGTTGCGCTGCGGAGTTTAACCGGCATATGCTTGATGAAAAATATTAATTCTTCACAAAAAGGCGACTTAGGGGAGATAAGAAAAACTCAATCTTTTAACTTAATTGTTTGAAGTAGCGGCGTGGTCGGCGTTTGGCGTCCTCACAGCATGTCAACCGGAACCGGAAACTCCGGTTCCGGTTGACATCTTCCATTGACATCTTCCATTGTCCAATCGGGGGTGACGAGGTTTCACCGAGTTCCCAGTAGGAAATTCAGACTTCGGGGGACGTTCCAGTTGCAGTTTCCTACTCGGAACTCGGAAATTCCTACTTCTGACTACAACTGGAACGCACCAAAAGACGTGACCCAAGCCAAAGCGTGTTTGTTGTGATGCTAATGAATGCAGCTCAGACCTTCCTCAGAACTCTGCATTGATTTACAACTTCTTTTTTCAACAACTTACAGGATGCAAAGCGATGAGGTAATGTATCTCTTTCTTGTTACATAGCGGTAGTTTTTGATGTGTGACAACAAGCAATTTTTGGAAAACTTAGTATTGTAGTTTTGTAGCCGGCTATATATGGCTACTTACAGCCCGGTGCTCTAAGACGTGTCTGAATAATATAAATTTGCTCTAGTTTTTTTTAATTGTCTTGTTCCTGAAGTTGAGTATCCAGTCCAATCCTGTTCGACCCGACCGCGAAGCTAAGGAATAGCATTTATAGATAACCTATTTTGATGCTATAAAACTCATCTGAAAGTGTGTATTTCCATCAGGCATATATCTAAAAGTGAGACTTATTTGTAATTACTTAGAAACTCCTCACAGTCCCTTTAACAACAAAACAACTAATCAACCAACTTTATGACAATCAACCTGCCAAATAGCTCACAAACCAACAGACTCACGATCCATCTTATAGGTCAAACAGCCAACTTACAAACCAACCTTACAACCGATTCACCAACCAACCAACCAGATGACCAAACACTAAACTGGCTGGCCTTTCATACATCAAAACAACCAACTGGGTAATTAGTCAAAAAGTCAACCTATCAACACACCTACCATCAAACAAATTAGTCAACCAACGAGACAACAAACAAACAAACAAACAAACAACCAGCCAGCAGCCAACCAACGCACCAAACAACCAACAATCAAACTACAGTAAAATCAGTCAACAGACCAACCAACACAACTGTGGGCTATTTTATTGAGACAAAGAGATTCTGTGATGAATACTGGCACAGGTTTATGTGTTTAAAATGATAGAAGTACAGATTTGTACATTAGTCTTCATTATCTCGTCATCCAAATGTAGATTTAAACTAGTAAAACCCTGTTTAACCACCTCCTCCCTCTCCTCTGTGGAAACAGCAGCAGCAGCTGTGATGACCCAAATCATGAACCTGCTGGTGGATGTAGATCCAGGGTGAGGGGATGAAGAGGCTGCCAGTCTGGGGTGAAGCCCGGGGGTCCTGCCTGCCCTCCAAACGTCCCTCCAGGTGGACCATGTGCAGTTTTTTCTGTTCCACTGTGCTGTTGTTTTATTATCTGTTGGAAACAGTCTGATTACTGCAGCGGCCTCCAGGGAGACGTGACCTTTCCTGCAGCTCACACACAAACTGGGACAAACACACAATCACACACAGACACACACAGACACACACAAACACACATGACTCATTAGAGGGATTGGCACGGATGCCTGCAGGGCATTGGGGAGAAGGACTGGGGGAGGTTTTGGTTTTTTTCTGGTCTGCAGAAAAAAGGTGTAAGTCTGGTAAATCTGAGGGGAGAGGTGGTCACCACGGCAGAAAAAGACTAAAACTGCAGCTTCAGCCAGGTGAGGGTGTACGGAGGTAAAATACAGCAGCATTAACGGACAGGTAAGACTTTAAACACTGAAGAGTTCTTAGTGAGATTTCACACCAAACACATGGGGTGCACACCAAACTAACCCTGAGTAATAGGGATGGGAATCAAATGTATTTAAAATAATTGGGGGTGTCAAATTACTGCGTTAATTGAGATTCATTCATTACAGTCATAATTAGCGCTACTTTTTTTCAATCTTGTTAATCTAATTTTTAATCTGATTTCGCTGTTTTGGTATTTTCAGAGGGCAACACCTCAAAATATCAGGGCATTTGATGATTGGACAATCAGTCTGCTCGTCACACTCTTCACAGACCAATCACATCAAGCCACAGTATGACATAGCAGCTCGACCCTGTTGTTAGCCATTAGCTCAAACTACGAGTGCTTCAGTTCTTAGACTATCGTCTTATCTTACATTAAATGATTCCACACACACGTCACATGAATTTCGTCAAAGACAAAACCAGTAAGTTCTCCCGGTAAGCTTGTGAGGAGATCATATTTGATATTGTAGGGTAACCATGACTACAGCTTTGTGTTGTTAGCGCAGCCTTTCCACGTGTCTCTCCATTTCCCAGCAGTGATCTCCGGTCGGGAGAAGAACAAAATCATGATTTCCCATCAGAAAGCTTGAAGTGACGTTCTTTTCTCCTCTTTTAAAGAAGAAATCGAGTCCATTTCTGATCAAACTGTGGATCTTTCTGCATCCACAGAGATCA
Organism: Scarus forsteni; assembly: GCA_036419115.1. Classification (NCBI taxonomy): domain Eukaryota; kingdom Metazoa; phylum Chordata; class Actinopteri; order Labriformes; family Labridae; genus Scarus; species Scarus forsteni. The sequence continues at coordinate 12,042,957 of JAZDUH010000395.1, forward strand.
CGTTTACACACCGCTGTTGTTTTCAAACATGCAGTCACTTCCTGTTGATGTCACATCTGCAGCTCCGCCTCTGTCCCCTGATTGGTCCGTTAAAGCTGGAGAGTTTTTATGCATTGGGCTTCTTGTACTTCAGTTTTTTTGGGTAGAGAACAATCTTTTGATCTGCCACAACAATCTAATGAATTTCAATAAAAATACCTCAAGTTGAGGCTTTTTCAGCAAATTTATCAAGTGAGACTAAGACATAGAGTTATTAGATTAATTAATTACAGGTCATAATTAATTAATCATTCACCAATTTTAATCTACTGACAGCACTAAAATAATATCTTTTTAATAAATGGTCTGTAAAAAAGTTAAATATATTGTTTAAACTATAACAGGTTTGCTGTAGTTTAAAATGCATTATACCATGGTCTGGGTGAATACTCGATTCTGATTGGCTGCAGGGTGTCCATTAAAAGGTGATAATGGACACCTAGAAAAGAAGTTCCGGTCAAAAAGCCTGATGGTTCTAAATTACTGCGCTGGATCAAACAGTAGTTGGTAACCGTGGCAACGGAAACTCTTAACATCGCCTAACTCATATAGACTGTAGACAAAATGAACGATTTCATGGTTTCCTTCAACCTGTTTGGTGAATTCAATAATTTTGAAGACTGGGATGCAGCAGAAGAAGAAGAGAAGAGAAAAGAATATGAGAATAAGAAGATTCGACACAAGGAGGTGACACCGGAGGAATTGAACAATTTAGAGGAGGACAAAGACGAGGTGAGCATCCTATTTATAAAAATGATGTAGGATAGACTTACTTTCTTGATAGCACATTTAATGATCAGAGTGAATGGTGGACAATATTTTTTGCAATAAAAACGATTTAATAAACTGTCTGTTGACTTTGATTCTTTGAAAAAAGAATCGGATCATCCTCTGGATACACAAAAGAGGTGCACTTGCCCTCTGAAATCACACTTTTTTCACGTAACGTCACTTTAAGCAATCATCTCACTTTCCTCCACTGATTAGGACTAATACAACAACTGTGGATGACCCAGCTGCAGGTTCTGTGGCCAGAGGAGGTTACCTTAGCAACATGTCACAACGAGCGATATTAAATAGTCCGCTCAGCCGCTTCTTGTTTAAAACGAATGATTTTAATGGTGTAAAACAACATTAACGTGTTAATAACTTATTAAAGATGTATTTTTTTCCATAAGTGACCATGGTATAAGCGAGATAATGCCCTCCGAGGTGTCCATTATCAGAAATTAATGGACTTCGCGGAAGCAACTGTCCGACGGTTCACGCCTCCGCGTCGTCCATTAATTTCTGATAATGGACACCTTGTCGGGCATTATCCCTTACTTAAAAAGTTGTAGTGAGGATACCTTTTTTGAGAATACAATAATAATGCTGTAAATTGAAAGACTGTAATGATACTTTGAATAAAAATACAGAAGTTAAGTAACTGAAGAAAATACAATAAAATTCTGTTCATTTGAATAGAGTAATGCTACCATAAAGACACTTACAGAAAGTTACTGGCATCTTGTTGCTGGTAAATGATTGTAAAATGTACAACAATCTCTTTACAGTGTTGTAATGAGCTGAAAACTCCCAGCACTTGTTTTCCTGTTTTGGGTCGAGGTGCCTGTCAGAAATCACAAATGTTTCCAGCAAACTGGGGCAGAGCTGTGCTGCTGGGACGTGCCAGAGACAGACTGACGTGCAGGCTGTGAGAGCTGTGTGAGGAGACTGAGGGTCATTTGTGGCCTATGAGGAAGGCTCCGCAGCAGACTGAGGACTTTAGGGCTGATGGAGCGTCTGAGGAGCGAGTACTGGAAGCTGGAGGTAAACGGTAGAAGAGTGTGATGTGATCAGCTCTCAGGGAGGGAAACTGTGATTCATATTTCAGCAGGACTCATGCAGCCCTGGCTGTGATGCTGCATTAGTTATGATCATCCTGATATGGATGGATCTGGGAAAACACGTGTTTGCTGGTTACCCCAACAGGACGTGCCGAGCAGATGCCGGCCTGTGACCCTGATTTCATCTCCACTGGGCACACGCTTTGAAAGTGTGACCGAGCCACCGCTGCATTTATCTTGCCCCAAATTTCATCACAATTTTCTTTTTTTTTTTTTTTAATTTGACTGTTACGCAATCCTAAAGCATTGAATATTTCACCTGGAGGTTTTACCTGCTACAGTAAATGAATCTTTTAATGCCACTGCAGTGAGCGGGAAATGCTGCAGGCTCGGAGACAGAGGAAGCTGGATGTTAAGTTTTAATTACTTTCCTCACTTCTCTTGTCTTTAAATCTAGCTGGAGTCTAAATGTTGGAAAAGGAGCTGCACACAAACACAAGGATGGGCCTCTAAATGCAGCAGAGCGGGGTAAAGTTAAACCTAAAACACCAACTGTTTTCAAAGCCAGATCAACCATTGGCTCTTATCATTGTCTAGTTTAGTGCAGATATATATTTTTTATAGACCAAAGTTCATCCACAGATCCTCGTATCACATCAGGATGTCCAGAACTGCAGCAAAACCTGGACAACATCCACCTCAAATAATCCATTATCATGGCAAGGTCAAAAACCAAATGCAACCTCTGCATGCATGTTCAGAAAATAATGTCAAGAAAATGTAAATATAAAGAAAACAAGCACAAAAGGCGATGCAGCCATGGCAATACATTACCATGTACTATCAAACAATGCATTACTTCAATAAAATCTTCAACAACTGGCTCAAAATCAATAAACATAATTGACTACAGTTTTATATTTGAAACAGTTTCAGCATCAGATTTGTAACATACATGTTTGTAAATATATTGAATATCATGTTAACTTCACGAAATTAGGATCTTAACAGGTATTTAATTCAGTGTTTAGCTCACTTTGTCATTAGTAAGCTCTTATTTGAGCTATAACCTGTCAATGTTTGTATTATAAATACAGGATTATTATCCTACTTAAAGCTCTATATTAGCCCTCTTCCAATATTTTACTTTTAAGGAACTTCTTGAATCATGCAGTAGGGATGTAACGCTATGAAAATTCCATACCACAGACCACATTACCATTATTATTGCAGTATTGTTGCAATGTGTTCAAAGTGTTCAGAAAGTACTTATGCACACAATGAAACCATTAAACAAAGTTTAATTTAGCTAAAAAATAATTTGAATCCAAGAATGATCTGCAGTGGTCTATTTGATGTGGGCATCAGCCGCCATACTTTCACTTTCAGAGGCCAAACATTGCAAACTGCACACGTGTGTCTGCATCAGTGGCGATTGCTCTAAGACTGCAAGGGAAGCTCAGCTTCCCCTAAAATGTCCCCAAAAAAAGTGTTGATATGTCCTGCTGTGTGTACATTTCATTGACTAAATATGCGCTGGAAAACCTTCATCTTTTGTTCAGAATTAGCTTCTTATCACGGGCAACTGGCACAACTTCCTTATCATTCATCCCCGCAGCGTCTCAGCGCTTTAACACAGTCGGACGCTGAGCGTCTTCTGACTTCGATGAGGAAGCGTAGAGTGGGTTGTTCCACTGTGGAAACTGGACAGTCATTGGATAAACGCTGGGCTTTGCCCCGCCCATTGGACGCTCAGCGTCTCTGGGGGTCTATGAGGCAGTGGGCTGGCCTGGACGCTCGGCTTCTGCATGATGATTGGATGATCTGTCTGAGGCCAAATCCCTTTTTGATTGACAGTGAAATGAGCCAATCAGCGATCTTGAAGTATAACCCTGGACTGGAGCATCTTCTAAGTTTTACATTGTTGTTCTGGACTGATCCGGAGGCTTTATCGATCACAAGCGACTTTACCTTTCTTAAAAATGACTAGAGTTGTGTTTGAAGATTCTCTCCTGTCACTTTTCTTTTCACAAACGAGGAGCTGTGGAGCTTCTCCCCCTGTCGCACTCACAGCCTGTCAAACAGTAGTCTCACGCAGCAGCTCCAGCTGCTAGCAAGCTGCACATAATAGCAGATAGTATAAATGTTGTCGACCGGAATTTGGCGAAGCCATTTGATAGTCTTCCGTACGAAGAGAAAATTAGAGTTAAACAGCAGGGCAGATCAACTCCTAAGATTGATTAAGTGCAAAAGGTGGGGAAAAGAAACAGGTCTTTTCAGCATTCCTGGTATGACAAGGTGAGCTGGTTCATTGTGCTGTCACAAATAAAATGTGTTGTCTGGTCAAAAGTGGGTTTTGGGGAATAAAAGCCCTGTAAAAGACACCTAGTTGGTACAACAGGGTCACAGATTATTAACATAAATAAACCAATTTATGATGTAGGCCAGAAAAAAAATGAGCTTCCCCTCCTTGACTGACCAGCAACCGCCACTGGTCTGCATCTAAGGGATGTCGGCTGCTTTACCGAGGAGCAGACACACAGTTCCCACTTTTTAGGGCAATGAGCAGCATCACCATGGGTTATTGACAAAGTGAGACAATTGAACACATTTTTTTTTTCCATAATTCATCATTTAATTATGAACCAACAAACAAGCAGGTCAAACAGCCAACAGAAACCCAGTCAACAAACAATCCAAATAAAAACAGCCAAACCAAACGGCAGAGGTGGGAGAAAGTTATTGTTTTCCAAGTCTCAAGTCTTTAAACCCAAGTCTCGAGTCAAGTCTCAAGTAAAGACAAGATGAGTCAAGTCAAGTCTAAAGTCATACGCTTAAAATTTGAAATCTGCCAGTCAGTTGAGCTGCTGGTTAAAGGGTTAACAGGCTGAAGGTCAGTCTGCAGGTTGGAGCTGTTAAAGCTACAAAACTCAAGACTCAAGAGAAATAAGTGAAGCGGAGGTGGACAAAAGGAAGGACAGTGATGGAAGCTGCCACAGATTTTTAATGGATAGAAATATCTACTCAGTGCTTGTACTCAAAAATGTAGATAAGACCAAAGGATGGTACTTTCTTTAACTGAGACATTAAGAGGGCAGGAGGGTGGAGTTAAAGGGAAAACACAGCCTCCTTCTCTGACAGTCCCACAGGTGGGGCACGAAGAGGCCACAGTGTAGCTCTCCTCCACGTCGTCTTCAGGGTGGCTGAAAGCGTCCAAACACTGAGGTGTGCTTCAGCCACAGGGGCCGCCAACGCTGCAGCATGTTCACAGAGCAGTGAAGCCCAGGAGTGAAGTGTGTGTGTGCTGATGGTTCACACACCGACAGAGCTGCCTGTGAAGACGAGGACTGGGCTGATCCCAGTGTCTAAGAGCGGCTCGCAATGTCAGATGATGCAAAGATGGAAATCAGAGAGAAATACCAGGAGAGAGAGAAAGAGGGGAACGTATCTGCTCTGATAAGATTTCGCCTCAAACCAAAACAGCGCCTCCTCCTCTCCATCACAACACACACTTCAGAATCCCATTCTGACGATATAAACCAACTTCATTAACATTTTTAGAGGTGTGAGCTCCTTTGAATATAAATCCCTTTGATTCTTCTTCTCATCTGAAGGCTGACGGAGAGTTTCAGATGTCAGAAAAGAGGCAAAAGAGACGCTGGCCGTGAACCTGTGCCGATCAGACTGGATCAAGTCTTTGGTTATTGATGATCTGCTTTTTAAACTAATGATGTCACAAGTGTCTGCACAGGCCTTCAAAACAAAGAGTGAAAATGAAAACCAAGCTGCAACTCCAGTTTCGAGCCCAAAGGATGACATCAATCAATCAATCAATCAAACTTTATTTATAAAGCACTTTTCATACATAAGATGTATCACAAAGTGCTATACATTGAAATAAACAAGCAACAAGCAGATCAGATACAGATTAAAATAAAGGATCCCACCCTCCCTCCCAGCCCATATTTAAAATCTATTCTAAAAGAAAAATGTATCAAGACCCTTATGTCCTTATCGTTTTGGTGATGGAAGACTGTTTTTCTGTTCTTTTTGAGCCCAAGAGAGAAACATCATATGACTTATTGAGCTCTACTTATTAATATTACAACTTTTAAAAAGAAACCTATAGAGCACTATCTTAAAAGAAATTTTATTAGCATACATTTTTCTAAGGTCACCAGTCTCAGTGTCATTGTTGGAAATTCTTGAGACAGAAGCGGAGTGAACAATACAGCACTGAGTTTTTATTTTTTTGTTTTGGTATACACTATATTTCCCAAAGTATTTGCTCACCCATCCAAATAATCAGAATCAGGTGTTCCAGTTTCTTCCATGGCCACCTCAGATTAGCTCAAGAACAGTGCAGAGAGCTTCATGGATGGGTTTCCATGGCCGAGCAGCTGCATCCAAGCCTCACATCACCAAGTGCAATGCAAAGCGTGGATGCAGTGGTGTAAAGCACGCCGCCACTGGACTCTAGAGCAGTGGAGATGCGTTCTCTGGAGTGACCAATCACGCTTCTCCATCTGACAATCTGATGGACCAGTCTGGGTTTGGAGGTTGCCAGGAGAACCATACTTGTGGGACTGCATTTTGCCAAGTGTAAAGTTTGGTGGAGGGGGGATTATGGTGTGGGGGTGTTTTCCAGGAGCTGGGCTTGGCCCCTTAGTTCCAGTTCAAAGGAACTCTGAATGCTTCAGCACACCAAGACATTTTGGACAATTCCATGCTCCAACTTTGTGGGAACAGTTTGGAGCTGGTCCCTTCCTCTTCCAACATGGATGACAGAGTCTGGTGTGGATCAACTTGATTGGCCTGCACAGAGTCCTGACCTCAACCCCATTGAACCCCTTTGGGATGAATTAGAGCAGAGACTGAGAGCCAGGCCTTCTGGTCCATCATCAGTGTGTGAGCTCACAAATGCTCTTCTGGAAGAATGGTCAAAAATTCCCATAAACACTCCTAAACCTTGTGGACAGCCTTCCCAGAAGAGTTGAAGCTGTTATAGCTGCAAAGGGTGGACCGACGTCAGATTGAACCCTACAGATTAGGAATGGGACATCACTTAAGTTCGTATGAGAGTCAAGACAGGTGAGTGAATACTTTGGCTATATAGTGTATATATGGATTCATGTAGGTATGTATGTGAATATGCATTTATGCATAAGAACACGTGTGTATATTTGTGTTTGTTTTTTATGTGTATTTGTGTGTATATATGTGTATATGTATTTATTGTCACATGTAAACTGAGTAGACCCCAGGAAGAAAAGCTGTTGCTATGCAAAAGCTGATGGGGATCTAAATAACATAAAATCAACTTACCAATTGGATGCTATTGGCGAGAAAGGAAGAGAACAAGAATTCTGCATATCTGATTGGTCAGCAGATTGACCACAAGTTGTTGTCACTTCCTCTGAAATTCAGCACAGAGGTCCAACAATATTACAGATACTTTTGATTATGAAAATAAAAATATATCACATAATTTAGAGTCATGACTGTGGATTAAGATCATCATCTCTGAAAACACTGAGTCTAAAGGCTGGATTAAAACCCTTCTGGGAGGGGGGATAGGTCTAATCTTTAGCTTCCAAATAAAGTTGACGTCATATAGATCATAAAGATCTGCTGCATGGTTACAGAGGAGATGTTGAGGGAGCACATTTTTATTTGATATTTAAATTTGAAAGCCCTGCATAACAAGACACCTGCATTAGGAGGAAAACAGAAAAGACACCTGTGCTGCACTCCAAACTCTGAACATGCCCTCAGAGTTTTAAAGTGTAACTTTAGTGACTGTGGCTCTGTTCAGTTTCACAGAAGCTAAAATTAAATGTGGTTATAAGACATGTTGTTTATTCCGGCTTAATTTGAGGAAGCGCCCGTGACCTTTGGAGAATATCCTCTCCTAAAATGACAAACCCCTCAGCACCACCGCACACAGATGACAGCCAGCCTCTGTTAATCACTCCCTCCCATGCTTAGCGACGGCAGCCTGCTCGCCGCGGCCTGTCAGAGCTCTGACGTGCTTGAAGTTCAAGCCTGTGGGAGACGGAGGCGTCTGTTGTTTGGTCTCGGTGTTGTTCATGGGCGAGAGACGAAGGGGGAAAGGGCAGCGAGACCCCAGGAGAGAGAAGGAGAGAGCGAGGGAGAATAAGAAAGAGCTGCAAGATGAAAAACATCATGTGATGGAAACAGGAGAGATGGAGGTAATGGAGACCTTTGAACAGCAGCACTCTGGGCCCTTGAAAGGCTGGTGAAGTCTCCTGAGTCCATGTGACACTCGGCTCACACACACACACACACACACACACACACGCACACACACACACACCAGTAAACACACCACGACAGGAGGGGGAGCAGAAATGTTAAAGAAAGTCACTGAGGAGGAATGACTCCAAATAAATAATGCTTTTAAATCTTAGGGAGCACTCACACTCAGACTGAGCCACAAACCTCTGACCATCCAGTCCAGTTTGTTTTTGTGAATTTACGGACCATGAGACCTTGGACGAGCTGTGCTTCAGCGCTGTTCGCCTGTGAATGCATCGGCACACGCCTGGTACGCTGCATGAAGCAACTGTGCCATAAAACAAATATGGAAGATTCTAGGACGACTGGACACTAAATTTATAAATTAAAGGCAAACTCGGGTCTGGGTTGCTGGTTTGGCGGTGTGGTTGCAACAATTCCCATTTAACAAAATTATATTGAAGGAATCATACTACGTAAGGGCAGGCGGAAAGCTCTTACAGCCAGGAATTAGTCAGCGCCAACCTGCTGAACAAGGTAGGATTCAGCTCCTAAAAATAAAAATAATCATCACACTATCACTCAGTTAGCTGGAGTAAAATCTTAGGAAATGAAAAATGAGGCACTGAATTGAAGTTTAAATTAAATATATTAAAGAGAAAGCCAAAAACACAAGATTTCAGCGTCCCCAAATTCCCAGGTGGTGCAAACAAACAAAAGAAACTCGGAGGGCGTGTCCTCTATAACCGCCGCTTAGCCGCACGGGCTGGAAGTTCTTACCAGACCCTCCGTAACTTCCCCGCATGAAAAGCAATCCGCTGATCCAGGTAACAATCCACAATTCCTCTCTGATCCCCGGCATAAAGAATCTGCTGCGGCTGTCTTGCCCCTTGCTTCGACCCCTCTATGACAGACAACATACATTTTTTATATATATTATATACATACAGGAGTTGTATGTTCTGTTGTGCTGGGGCAAGCTGCTAATCCTTTTCACACTTTGTGGGCCTTGCATGGTGAACAACCAGGCAGGTCCTGTTTATATATTAATGCAAACCTGTTTTTTTATTATTATTCTTCATCTCAAACTTAAAAACAAACAAATAAAAAAGAAACAAACAATGCAGTCCAGGCAACTTAATGCATATGTCTATTGGTCAGCTGTTTAAGTCCAACAACTGAACTTAGACAACTGAACCCTTTTCCACTAGCACACCTTGGCCCTACTCTACTCGGCTCTACTCGATTAGCAGTGTGTTTCCACTAGCCTGGTACCTCCTAAAACAAGCTAGTTTTAGTACCTACTCTGCTCTGGTTCCAAGCGAGCTGAGTCGATACTAAAAGATGACGTCACCAACTGCCGGCTACTGATTGGTCAGACAATGTCGTCATCGATGAGCCATGAGCGCGACGACCTAGCATGCTAGCGGTAGCTACCATTAGCTTACCCTCATACGTCTTTTCTTTGCAGCTGGATTGCTCTCGTCCTCGGCTTCATTCTGTTGTATAGCTTCCAAAACTCTCCTGTGCTTCTCAAGGGGTATTTCTTCTTATCACCTGCAGCCTTCTTCTGCTTTCCTTTTTTACTCAGTTTGTGACAAAAAGACACAGATTGTTGTGTCGCGCTCAAAATGACGTCACCGCAGTGCCGCTCAGCTGTTTACAGCGACACTGCACCCCGTTGGGCAGGAGACTGGGGCTAATGGAAAAGCAGCACAATGCGAGTAGAGTAGAGTTGGGTAGAGTCGAGTAGAGTAGGGCTAGTGGAAAAGGGCTAATACACTGCCTGACCAAAAAAAATAGTCACCATCGGGACTAATAAAAACAAGAGCACATTGACAAAAACTCAAACTAAACTAACTGACATTTTCATCAACAAATAAAAACTAGACTAAAATGTCTAACAGACTTAATCCAATCAGACCTAATATGGTCATGTAGGAAGTAGAAACAAGTGATGAATCTATCCAATCACAGCTACTTTGGTTGTGTTAAAGGTTGGATGAGTTCAGAGGGACATCCAATCACAGCTGCCTTAGCTTGGTGGTGGTGGGATAAGTTGGGGAGCGATCCAATCAGAGCTGCTCTCTTTATGAATTGATATATTCATGTAGAGCAGGTTCAATGTTTGTTGTCAGTTCTGGTATTGTAACTGAGATGCTCTGCCAGGTAGCCTAAATAAAGGTGACTGCATTTCATTTTAGTTATCAGGTGGTAGAGACAATGAGTGAGACTGAAGCTGAGTCAAGGTCACAGACTTATGCATACACATTCACATCCAGACATTCTCCTCCAACTAAACGCCTTCTTTGTCCCCATGTGCTCGTCTCCGTGTCTGTAGTAATATGTTGCTAATGTGCTGAGGTGGTTTTCCAATCCCACACTGTGCTCCTCTGAGTATCCAAGAGTGAAACATGACTTCAGAAATTCCAGGAAACATCAAAATTCCTTACCCTTTACACTTCAGAGTTTAGTCAACTAAATTTACAGCAGATTTCATCGACTAAAACTAGACTAAAATTAAAACAGTTTAGATGACTAAAGTTATCATTACCAAAACTGTGTCATCTATAATATTGGGAAATGCCTCTGTCTTTTAAAAAATCAGGGGAGTATTTGATAAAAATATAACATAAAATTAATTAATAAAAAAAAACAGAAAAGTAAAAAAAAAAAAATTGTATGATCAGTAGATACTAGGGGTGTAACGAAATGGTCAACTCACAAAACGATACGAAATACAAAACAGGGCTCATGATACGAAATAAAGATTATAGAAAATCCCCAACAGTAGGAAGTTGTGCAAAAATCTCATTTTCTTTATTTTCTTCCTAATGCAGACATACAAAAAATATTGCAGCATCAGTACAAAATAAATGCTCTTTGAAAAAAACAAAATTGTAGTTTTTCCCCTTATTTAGACTACAGTGCAAATACAAACATAAAATCTCAATAAAAAGTGCTTTGTTGTTGTAACAATCAGGATAAGTACATTCTTGAATGAAAAGGAAAACAAACAGCAGTCCTCAGAGCTGCAGTTTAGACCTATAAATGTCTGAACTGTGAACTATAATATTTAGCCTATAACAGTGCATATACTTCTGATCTTCAAGTATGATCAAATTCTGTCAACTCAACAGTAGATGTAAAAATCAAATATTGTTTTTTATGCAGACTTACACAAACATACAGTTGCTGCCTGTCTCCAGTTCAAAGTAGTTGGTAGTTGTACTCGCCGCAGTATACGGCGAACTGTAGCGGCATATTTTACACACAGTTGTTGTTTTGTCCATAATCGTCTCAGCGTTCTCTCGTTTTATACATGGGAAGCCAAAATACTGTAGGTCCACACAACCGATTTATTTGACGAAGGAGCGTCAGCTAATTCCTCGACCTCGTCTTCCTCCATATTGAAGTGAGTGTTTGGCTACAGTAGGTGAGGAGGGTAAAAAAATCTCAGTGTTTTTTATTTCGTGCGTCTTTGAATTTTATTTCATCGTTTTTTATTTTGCGAAATTTTGTGGCACAACATTTTGTTACACCCCTAGTAGACAGATACAGTCAGAAACAGCCCTGTGGGTGATGAAGGTCCACCATAGACAGGAATTGTCTGCCTCTCCAGTCAGATCAGAGGAAACCTCGGCACAATTACTCTATCTTTCCCTCCTACACTTTCCCTCCTGTTTCCTCTCCTAACCTCGGTGTGGCACGCCCTCTTACCTTGACCTACGAGGCGCTCAGTCCAGGAAAAAAGAAAACTAGGACGGGCTGAAACTGAGAAAACATGTTCAAGAGAAAAGTTTCTCCAATCAATATTTTTACAACAAATTAGAAAGTAGGACAGAAGAAAACTCGTCTGAAAGAGCAACAAAGAGAAAAAACCCACCCACCCACCAGGCAGCGGCCCACTCGTCACCCTGAGGCTCCTCATCCAATCAGAGACACACAACAAAACCACAGCCAGCTGCAGAGCTCTGAGGAGAGCACAGCTTTATGTACATGTCGAAATACAGCAGCACGTCCAAAAGCATCTGCAGGGCTCACACTGTGAGCTGACTGGACCCACTGAGCCACGGGAAGAGTTTCTGTTTAGGGGTCTGATGCTCCCTTATCAACTAAGATCCCATAATAACACAGTTTTGGGATCTGTCAACACCAAAAATCTCTTGTCATGTCATGTGTGTGTTGGGGAAACAAAGGGACCTCCTGACAGAAAGTCTGAGGTGGACTTCAGATCTAAACTCTGACACATGGTTTGGTTCAGTGGGGACATTGTTTCATCTTCACTTGTTTCATCTTCACCGTAAAGGCAGCCCACAGCCTGACAGGTGAAATTTAACCTCCCACCACTAGTTCGGGCTGTGGCTGAGTCTTTGTTTCTGCCATCGGCCTGTTGTTGCACTATGACCTGTGAAAACAAAACTAGCTTCAAGTAGTAATACTGTCATAATACATATCCTCAATGTAATAAAGGATTTTAACTGTAATACTTGTAAGGCAGGTGAATTACTCGGGGCAGATTCTTTAAATTTGTGTAATAGATTCTTCTCACAGCACCTTTAAGTTTCAATACCACACTCCTGATAGTCAGGGCCATGATGCAGAGATAAATGCTTCTGTAAAATGTACAGTAAGCTTCTTGTTGTCAAATTTGAGACCAGACCATGTTCTCTTCTGCCTGCTAATTTTTTACATCTTTGTCATTTTTCAACTGACTTCCTCTGACATGAAGTAGAAGGGCATAAAAAGAGACATGATCAGCAAAAACACTGATATTGATTACTTTGTTTTGTTATCGATTCTCAATCAGAAGTGGATTTTTGTCCCTCGTCACTGCACTATCCGTCCTGCCATTTTGCTTTTCATATCTTTTATTCCACACAAACTTTCTGACATCGTGATTGGATCGACCCGTCGTCTGGGCTGCTGTAAAATCATTAAAGGGGCATATTTCACGCTCCCATACTCTCCTAATGCTGCTCTGTTTCTGCGTCTGAATTATTAAGAGCTCGACTCCAAAAGTAGCTCATCATGTTTCACAAGTTTAGGTCGCCTCGTAACGAAGTTTACTGCACGACCTCAATGAGGAAACAAACTTGTAATGATGGAGTTGGAGAAAAGGACCGCGGGATGATTCACATCCTCGGAGTTTCCCTTTGAGACGGGAGCGCTGAAATCCTGATGAACACATCACAGACCTCAGTGAATAAAAGCTCGGAGAAACAAACAGAGAAATGATGAGCTGGCTGCTCCAGACGAACAAACAAACATGCTAAATTTGTCCTGAGGGCGATGTTGAGCACAATAAGAGCCATTTGTCACGTTTTTATTTGTTAACTCTCCTCAGCCTGCAGAGAAATAAAAAAGGAGAATCTGTGAGAAAGCCGAACAATAAAGTCCTTCAGAGCTTTTTCTCTGGTGGTGCCGAGATTATTACAAATGTGATTCTGAGATAAATGATTCATATACAAGAGGAAATTTAATTCACACACACACGCAGAGGGAACATCCATAAGTTAATCACAAAGCCAGATCAGAGGCGTGTTGAATATGCAGCGATGTTTCTGTTTCATCCGTCACCCGCTGCTTTCAGCTCGACTGGCATCACTTCAAAAACACGGGCAGAACTTCCACTCAGCTCTTTTTGTCGACACTTTACCCCGCTCCTGATCCTGATAGTCAACAGTTACAGAGTTTAGTCCGTCCTGCTGCTTGAGTTGGAGAAAGTTCAGAAAAGGAGGGCTCCGAACAGCAGACTTTTAATGAACTGCAGGGTTTTGCACATGCACGAGCGTCGCTGATTCACAACCAGAAGACTGATTTAACTCCAAACCCTCAACACAACATTTATGTTTTACTCTACACCAATTCATGTCTCAGTCAGCAGTAAGAAAACACCAAAACATGATCATAGTAAAGTTAAAAAACAAACATGTAAAGTTAGTTAATGCTCACAGCCCGATGTTGATCGGGATATAGGTAGTTCCCCTGACATTCTCCACATAGCTGTCAAGTCTCCCATTTTGGCCGTTAAACTACCGTATTTTATGTATTTTATCCTCTTTCCTGACGTCCTCCTGTATCAGTATTCTCCTGTAAATCTCCCGTGTGATGATATAATAATAAAAACATTCCTCTGCCTCTCCAAACTGAACTCTGTCTCTAGCCTGAAGGGGGCAGTAATGTTCCAAAATGATGGATGCCAACCGCCATAAAACCAAAAGAAGAAGAAAAAGCCTGGTGAGAACGTCCACCTGCAGTAGCCTGGGTGGCAGCTGTGGTGAGATTAGAGCAGCAGAACAAACTTAGAAAAACAAAGAGTTTATTTTAGATTTCTGTACACCTGTCTTAAAATGTGAGGGATACTGGAGCTTGGTTGGGGTTGTGGGACGGCTCACAGCGGGCTTCCCTTATTTTCAAAGACTAAATTTGACAGGTAAGCATTCCCCAGTGTAGCTGGATCCCTCTCAGCTCGGCTACACTGAATCAGAGTCTGTGCACGCCGGCAAAATCTACGAGCAGAAGGCAGGCAGAACGGCTGTTTTTCTCTTTTTTAAGAACACATCATGCATTGATTACCATCGGGACATAGCAATCATTTAACCAGCATAAAAAAGTGAATCTAAGTCAAGTTACCAACCCGTGCTTTAACGGTACAAAAAATGAACCCCTTATTCAGGTACCTTTCCAAACATTCAGTCATTAAAACACTGTTTAGTAAGAGCTGTTCAGGTTTAGATGGAGATGTGCCTGATAGGCTGAAGCCTGATGATGAGAAAACAGTCAATTATCTGAGTCCATGTGATTAATTATTAGGAAAAAGAAAGAATACTCAACACACCTGCCCCACACCTGTATGTAGGTGGTATAGTCTTAATGTTGGGTGTGGATTCACCGTCAGCCCATAACACCCTGGATGTTATCTTTAAAAGTTTTCATAACACTGGGGCCTTTCAGAGGGTCATGAGCCCCTTTTTGAGAACCACTGACCCTCTGTAAATATGTACGACCTTTTTTTGACAACTCAGGACTTTTACAGACATCAGCCCTGATCATGCTGTTGTTTCAAGCCGCATTACTCACACCAGGGCAGTCCAAACTTTTTTCACCAAGGGCCACAATGATCTGTCTGGTTTCTGTGATAACAGTGAGTAAATCAAATCTTAGACAGGTGTTTAACCCTGTAAGAACCAGCGTTGTAATATTACAACATCGGGTTTAGGTACCTCAAAAAACAACAGCAACATTTATTTTCTTCAAAAGACCACATTTACATGATCAGTGAGTCGTATTGTTTAACCTTGCATTGCCATTGGATGGTAAATGTGTTTATGGGTCAGGCCTTTAGGCCACGAACTCACACAACTTACAAGCTTTTCTTTGGACTCACCTCTTCATTTTACTGGACTGGATTTCTCAAGATTCAAGTAAATAAAATGTTTTAAATATTTGTTTCTATGTTGATTACAATGTCTTCAACATGACAGTTTTTGGTTTTTGTGAAATAAATTCATTAAATGTGATTTTGTCCTTGACGCTCAAAAAGAAAATCTACTGTCCACTGACTGTGCAGTTCATGACTATGTGGACAACACCCTATGCAGCACTTGTAACCTACAGTAAGTCTTTGCTTTCAGAGGAAAACAGCTGTTTCTGGGAATAACTTTGAAAATGAACATGGCTGAACACTGGACACTGTAAATGCTTGGGGGAACATTTTGTAAATTCTGACTAAATACAGTTTATTTTATTTTTAATTATTAATAAATGACAGAAAAAATGAAAAATGGAAAAAATGAAGGTTGTGTGATTATTATTCATGACATGGACTGTTATTGGGCAACATAAGTGCTAAACCCTGCAAAGAGCCCTTATTTGTTTTGTATATCTGTTTAACAGCGGGGGTATTAACACTGAAATTCTGTTACCAGCAAGGCCCAACGTAATATTACAACATGTTCCTAAAAACTTATTAAAGCATAAACATTTTTAAAAGCCTTTAATTTCTGCTTCAGATGCCCCCTCTAACAACATCTGAGAGGTGAAAAAATTTTTTTGCACATTTTTTTCAATATTTGGGTTTTACAGGTGTTTAAAGACATAAAACAGCCAAAGTAACAACTTCTAACTGTCGGCCACACAAGGAACAAGCCATCCAGATCAACTGGATCCTTGTGATGGACACTAAAGGCTCGGTTATGCTTCTGCATGTATGGCCACGAACTGCTGGAAACATTCAGGGCTCTAATTTCGTTGCGCAGTGCAGGGGGCGCAATCCCGCGCACCCCGCGCAGTGTTAATTTTGTGCGGCGCACCGCCGTGCGCTGCCAGTTTGACAATTTGGTAGACCGTCTGCGCAGAGATGGGTGTGACGACTCACCAAGGGGAGGTGATGGCGCACCAGGGGGAGGTGTCGGCAGATTCATGTTGGCGCAGTGACAATTTCGTGCCAAAAACAGAGCAGAAAGTGCGCTGAAAGCTCGCCTGCTCCAACCTGGTCTAACCTCGGCGCAGGGCGAAGTGCACCCACCGCAGCTGTAATTTGGTGACAAGCGCACATGTGCACACACGTCAACAAAGCCTCAGAGGCAGGTTTCCAGAGGGTCAGGCACACTTTAATGCAATAAACAATCACATCAATCACTACTTAATGTAACCGTCTGAACCAGCATATACATTTGTATCTATATTAACTGTCCCGTCACATCTGATGTCAGATCAAAGCCGTTTGTCATCATGGAAACTTTACCTGACGGCAGCTGGAAGTTTGATGCACATCTTACAAGTCAACAATAAACAGCCTTAACATCTGATACTGAGTATATATCTGGCTTCTCTCATTTCATTAAATTCAAAGAAAAAAAGGGGAAAAAAAGACGAAGAAAAAAGAGATAAAATAAATGTATGTTACTCTGGATGTACCTGTTATTTCCCATATTCCTCTATTTTAGTCTTTATTTTTAACGTGATCTAAAAAGATAGAGTACATTATTGCAAGGAGGATGAGGAGGAGACACCGGGAGAGTATACAGTATAACACTAAAGGCTCTGCTATTTGGCGATGACAAACCAGGAGTGCAGGTGGATCACAAGTATTATGAATGGATAAGCCTGCTGCTGTGTAACTGCCTCTTAATTTTTAGTTAATGACAAAGGAACAGATTACATCTGTCCCGGGAGCTGGCCCACATGGTGACGCGCATCCTGGCCTCCGATGCGCGCCCAGCTGTACATTCTCCTGCTGAAGTGACAGCGGCTCTGACCGTCTCTGCTGGGTCTTTCCAGCACACTGTGCCTGCTGTGGCGGGGATCATTTAGACCAATCAGACGCTGCGCCTCGGCATTTAAAGGCGAGGAGAGGCGGTCATTTGATTGGTGAAGACAGCGGTCGGCTGTGTCAAACCCATTTACGCCTCCGTCTCCTCTCTCTCTGGATATGCGCTGAGGAGGCGTGGATGCGATGGTCTGCGCTCCTCTGCGCCATGAGTGCGCCTCTCTTGGCACTGCAGGAAACTTGCAAAGTGCGCAGGTCACACCCAGTCTGCGCGGCGAAGGCCGGCGCAGGCAGGTGCACCTGCGCTTGCGCCTGGTCTACAAAATTAGAGCCCTCAGATTGTTTATGCTCTCAGGTTTTCTCCCAAACTGTAGGGGGCAATGTCCTCAAAAAGCCTCATCCGTGGCATGGTTTACAGGAAGTCATCGAAGAACAAGGTTTGATGTTACAGGTCACTCCAGAGGAAGAAATAAAAGTAAACAATTCTTGCAAGTATTTGTTTTTATTACATTATAAACGCTTCAAGCGACATTAATTAAAATGGATATGAATTTTCAACAGGATTCTCTTTATAAACAGTTATAAATTAACATGTAGAAATTTTTCAGATGACCAAAAAGAAACTTAAACTGATTCACATAAACTCAAACATTTATGTTTGCCCATAGAATTTAGTGTCAATGTTACAGCCTGTTAAATTAGACCATGTCACTGTGTTTTTTTAGTGATGGTTGTCCCTGAAGCAGTTCCTGTCAAGCTTAAGTCAGAATTTCTACAATTACTCTAAAGGGAATCCATAGAAAATGAACCATGATCAAAAGGACGATAAATCACAAAAAGAGCTGGTATGACGAGGGGAAATAAGTTTTAAATATGGCAAAACACAGAAAAAATACCACAAAAAAACGAAAATAAAACATTTCAGAATGATACTAACGTTACTGTGTTTCATCTTTTACATTATTTACACATAAAATACTGAGAAATCACTCTGCAAGCATGTCTTCTTCTGCGATTAACGGCAGTCGGATAAACACTAAAAAAGTGCACAGCGCCCCCCACTGGCCTGGAGGTGAATCGATTCAAAGGATTTGCTGAATCAATATTGAATTGGGAGAGGATACAAGAGAGACAGTGAGATTTGGGGTCAGTTAGCCTGATGAGCAGGTTTTTACTCTGTGGGAAAAGCTGGAGTGCCCGGAGAGAACCCAAGCATGCACAGGAGAACATGCAAACTCCACACAGAAAGACCGACACGGGGATTAAACCAGCAACCTCCTGTCTGTTAAAGGAACACTACACCCAAACAACAATTTGGCCTCATTTTCTACTCACCCTCATGCTGAGCAACACTCTGGAGCACTTTTTTGATGTCTCAAATGCAGCCGGGGGTCCGGGGTGATTTTCGCTGTGAACATACTTCCATCTGACAAGGGACGACGGAGCCCGAAGAAAAAGGTCCATAAAAGTCCACAAAAGCGTGCCTATTTTCCTTCATACTGCTCAAGTCCGCTGTAATCAAAGTGTCCTGGCGGGTAGCGTCCATAATTAATTGAAAGCGAGGTCATTTAGTACATTTTTCGAGCCTAAACAATGCTATAAGCGTACTTCCGCAGTGCGATCTCTGGCGCACTCCCTGCACCTCGTAACGTCTGGATTGGTCGCCGCGTACTTCGTAGTGCAGGAAGCAGCGTTCGGTAGCGTGTGACACTGTAAAAAAAATGATATTGAAAGAAGACAGACATGATGGAGAAACAAGAAGACTGGAACTAATAATAAACATTTCACTTTTGGCCACCATACTTTTTTTTTTTTTGAGAGCACGGCCTAAAAAAAATCCTCAACTTTTCTGTCAATGATGTGGAGTTGAAATCTTAGCTACATGACTTCACTTTGTCTGTTAATGCTTTAATGCTACATTAGTTTTCTGTTCAAAGAGTTTATTGGTGAATAAAAAGATGCATCACTGACAATAAAAGCAAACATGTCACGTTCAAATAAATATACAGAAAGGATAGTTAATATAACACCAAAGAGGATTTAAGTAGATAGAATTAAGACAGCAAAGCTTAAAGGGACACTTAATTAGTGAAGAAAGACTTCTAATGAAGTATTAAAGAAACAAGCTGATAATTATGTAAATTAGTTACCTTTAAAAACATGTTTAAAGCCTAAAACACTGAGTGACATGCACTGAGATGCTGCAGAAACACAGCTTAAAGGGAAACTCCGGTATTTTGACACCTGGACCTTATTTACAGGTGTGTGCATGCTCATATACTCACTCAGACAAACATCGTGCAGCTCGGAGTCCTTCAGAAGTTATTTAGATCCAACCGATGTAGCCGCACTTAGCGGGGTCCACAGCAGGCTTCAGCGCGGGACGTAATCTCTGCAAAATCGCTCGTCTCTACCACAGCCCAGTTTGTGATTGCAGAAATCCTCCAGAAGTAGTCAGACATATATTCCTGGATAGATCCATACGGCTTGTCAGCGGTTTCAAGTCCCTCTGAGCAGCTAACACACTCCTCTTCTGTTGCTATAAGCGAACACCGTCCTAGCGCACCGCCAGTTAGCATTAGTGGGCGTGCTCCTGTTTGTTGTTCTCCGAGCCAGCAGTTCGTCTCTCTCCCTCTGCATCCTTCTCTCATGGAGCTCCTTGTCCGTGTACTCAGATTCAAACAGGTAAATGCGTAGTCTGACTCTTGACATCAGATAAATACTCTGCCATGTTGCTCAGCACTGCCGGCTAAAAGTAGGTCAGCTGTACCTTTGTGTCATGTGACTG
This sequence comes from Scarus forsteni, assembly GCA_036419115.1. Classification (NCBI taxonomy): domain Eukaryota; kingdom Metazoa; phylum Chordata; class Actinopteri; order Labriformes; family Labridae; genus Scarus; species Scarus forsteni. The sequence continues at coordinate 12,063,145 of JAZDUH010000395.1, forward strand.
TATGGCGTCATCAAAAGTTTGTTTACCAGGTCAGCTGACCCACCTGAAGAGGGTAGATGAGCTGACTTTATGATAACACTGGTGATGGATGAAAAAAATATAGCGAAATGAGGCGATTTTGCAGAGATCATGTCAGCGCTGAAGCTCCTTATAGGGCAAAATCGCTCATTTAGGTTATATTTTTCATCCATCACCAGTGTTATCATAAAGTCAGCTCATCTACCCTCTTCAGGTGGGTCAGCTGACCTGGTAAACAAACTTTGATAGCGTCATAACCGCGACACAAAGGTACCTGACCTACTTTTAGGACAATGCTGACAACATGGCAGAATATTTATCTGATGCCGAAGAGTCAGATCTGACGACCGGCGAGTCTGATGCGGACAAGAGCTCCATGAGAAGAATAGAGGAGAGAGCGAACAGCTGGCTAAGTGAACAACAAACAGGAGCACGTCCACGACTCAATGCTAACTGGTGGTGCGCTTGTGGACAGTGTTCGTCTATAGCAACAGAAGAGGACTGTGTTAGCTGCTCAGAGTGGGACTTGAAACCGGCTGACAAGCGTATGGATCTATCCAGGAATATATGTCTGACTACTCTGGAGGATTTCTGTGCAATGACAAACGGGCTGTGGTAAAGGCGAAGCGATTCTGCAGAGATACGTCCAGCGCTGAAGCTCCGTTGCCGTGGACCCGCTAAGTCTTGACTACATCGGTTGGATCTAAATAACTTCTGAAGGACTCCGAGCTGCACGATGTTTGTCTGAGTGAGTATATGAGCATGCACAAACCTAAAAATAAGGTCCAGGTGTCAAAATACCGGAGTTTCCCTTTAATTAGAGAAGGAAGGATAAACTATTGGAGGAAAGAAAAGAGAAAGTGATGCACTTTATAAGAAATTATGTTGTAAGAAAAGCAATAATGCAATAAAGTATAAGTATAGATGCATAGCATAGAAATTAATATTTAAATAAGGAAAATCAATGTTTTATCCACATGCAAATGTCTTTACACAAGAAAGCAAAACCAAAAATAAGGCATGAGATAGCTTGTAATGATGAGAAAAGGCCTGCCCCGTCTTAAATTGAGGTTTAATAACTAGTCATTTATATAATATTTTTATTTATTACAAGTAACTCAGGCTTTAATTTGAGTTTTTTAGTCTTAAAATGATGTCAGACCAGACATGTCAGGATAACAATAAGTCATGAGAGACTTTGTGGCTTGAAATTGGACAAATATCCTTCCTCAGATCTGTGGGGGTTTTGTGTATTTTTGGTTGTCTCTTTAGTTCAGTCTTTGTTGGGAGGATGAGGACTGTGTGGGTGTGGAATAAAGTCACAAAATCTCTAATTAAATTTGGTTAAAACAATATTCAAAGACAAGTAAAAGTTTGTTTCTAAGAATATTCATCTGATGTTTCTCTCTGAGTAAAATTATCTGCTTCTGCGAATCTTCAGGATGTGGTGTCGTTTCAAGTTGGCTCCTGAGGTTTCTGAATTATTCATCTGTTTTAGAAGCTCTCTGCAGAATTATCTTTTAATGCTTCTGCGACAATAAGGAGGGAGTTACGAAATGGCTCCTGATGAGTGTGATATTCTGCGCTCCTAATCATTACTCTGTTAGGACTCCTCAGCTGCTGAGGTATCAGCTCTGCCTCCACAGGTGGATCGAAAAAGAGTCCACCCACAGAGAAGAGGAGGTTGATGTAAGAGAACAAGAGCAGGATAGAAGTCTGCCCCGTCCACATGAGGGTACTTTAAAATCACAGCTCTGTGCACGTGCAAACATCCCTGTGGGGCAATGAAAATGTAACCTTGCACTGCAGTTGGATTCTCTTTCTCTCTGAAAGATGTAAAGCCTCAATGGTTCATTGGCATCCATCTAAAGGACTGCAGCTGATCATATCGACAGAAAAGATATTCTTACCTCCACCAAGGAGGTTATGTTATTGCAGGTGTCTATTTGTTACTTTGATTGTTTGTTTCTCTGTCAGCAGCATAACTCAAAAAGTTGTGGACTGATTTAGATGAAATTAAGGAAATGTCTGGATTGGGACAAGGAACAAAAGATGAGATTTTGGGATTTTGATCACCGTCTGGGTCCAGGAATGTTTTCAAGGATTCTTTAACATTGCGAGATAGGACCATTTTCGGCATTTGTGCATATTTGTATGTTTTCATGGTCAAGGAATCTAAGTATTTAGATGAAGTCAAGGTAGGACTAATATTTATGGCAAAAATCACAATATGAGGGAGAACTGTACTGCTGTTGGAGTGATTTTCTAGTTTATTGGCTAATTTAAACACACTAACTGGGGGATTCCACTGGATGCGTATCCGCTCCTTCTTCGCTCCGCTCCTTCATCTGACGCGCGTCAGCTCCCACTGGATCCGTCTGCGGAAGCATTGTGGCTCCGCCTTGCAGCGGGTCAACGAGCTCACTAAGTATTTTGTGGTTTTGCACCTCCAAAATCAAAAGCTCCTCATCCCTGGTGAAGTGGGGTGATACTGAACTTTTGACACCAGGTCTGTCTCCGCCCTAAATGACCTTTTTCCAGGTACAATACTTTTCCGTTGTTGACACGGTTTATTTTACTTTGAAACATCTACAGATATTTTATTTTGTGTTTGTGCTCAACTTCCTGTCCTGCACGATATTCTGTGTGATAAATTGCGGCGCCGTGGTCCGGCATCCGGCAAAAATAGAAGCTGTGACGGAGCCGTGCCGCAGCTGGTGGAAGTACACGCATTGCTTATAATGGAAACGGATCGGCTCTGTGTGCCGCAGCGGAGCGGAGACGGACCGGATACGCATGCAGTGGAATTTGGGCTTAAGGCTCCTGCAGACCAGACCTTCATCACATAGATGTTTAAATTACCAAAGAAAAATTTTGGATCTATACTCTAAAAGCAACCTCCTTCCCAGGTCTGAATGAAGTAATAGACTTTTCTCCTTTTCTATAATGTATTTTGTCTATCAGGTCTGGTGCAGGCTGTTCATTATTGTGCAGCCAGGCTTTTTGTGCTTTTTCCTTACGTTTTTTCTTAATATGTCTTTTCCTAATGTCTGATGTCATGTGACGGCGTCCCGTGACACAATCACATGACACTTCCGAGTTAATTTAAACACCTGATTTGTGCTGCTAATCATGTCCTGATGAAGACATAATAAAGAATTTTATTTTATTTCTTATTTTTATTTCTATTCTTATATTTATTTATTTAATACTGCTGCAGAGCTGACTTTCTTCAGCCTTACTTTTGTTTGACAGCTGATGGCTTTTTTGTTGTAGTTTTTATTTGCACTGACTTGATGACACTTTTTAATTTCACTGTGCATTTTTACATGTCACAATGACAATAAATTCTATTCTATCATATTCTATTCTAACTTTATTGGAGTGCCTTAGATTTTATGTGGTTTTCAAATTAAATTCGATTTGGATTTGGCCTGTTTATTTGAGGTGTTTACATGGAGCATTTTGATTTGGTTTGGGCTTCTAACCCGTTTATAACCGGAATATTAGGCTCCTTATAAACCTGGCTATGTCCACATGCCTGGATGCACTGAGTTGCTGCCATGTGACACGATAATTAGGTGTTTGTGTTACCAGGTACTTTTCTCACTTCTTGTTTTGGACACACCCAGTTTGTGCGGCGTCATCGGCTCCTCTGCTGACCTGCATCATCTTCTTTTGGGCAGTTTAGAGGAATCATCTGTGTGGCCTTCAGCATGTCTGCATAAATGTTACGTCTACAGCGCCGTTATCCCGCCGTTACTAATTAATCCACATCATACTCCACTGTGCTGGGCCCTCAGATGCCTCACCGCCCCCCTGGACCAGCCATCTTCAACAGGCAGGGAGGGGCCGCTCTGGCATCCCTCTGAATAAAACATCCTAATAATTCGACTTAAGTATTTAGACCATACATTATGCATGAGAGTGAAATCAGACCAGAGGGCAACCGAATCAGGATGTTGACAGTGTGCATTTCCTGTCTGTGTGAGCGAGCGCTGATTTATTTATCAGGAATATTTAATGTGAGTGTGCGAGGGAAACGCTAACAGTCAGGAGCGCGGCGCCTGATTCGTGGTCCGCGGGGGTTTATACCGTTTTATTCCCACAGGTGAGAGCAGACAACATGATTTCACGCAGAGATGTTTTCTTCACACATTTAAGAGTCAGCGCCTCCAGAATCAAAATAAAGTTATAAAGCAGAAAGTGTGATGATAAAACTTAGAGGCAGGAGCATGTTAACTCCTCAAAGTGCAGAAGAAAGGTCCTCAGGGCTCTGCATGTTTATCACTTATTGTCAGGTCATTTTTATTTTTTATTATCATCACAGCATGTCGTGGAAAATTGTTGTAAAATATCTTGTTAGTATCACTATTAATGGGTTTTACTTTACACATGCTTTTATTATTATCTCTTTCTTTACGTACTCCCAGTGATGAAATGTTGAATGTTGGTATTTTGGTCATTTTAATAACTTGAGTATCTTTCTGTTTGGAAATAGCTGGAAGAATGAGTAATGAAGTATCAAACCAATACGGGAGATGTAACATTGTCCACATTAATCACTTATTTTGCATTATGTTGGGCTTTTTATTAATGAAGGACAGTTTAACTTGAATGCTGGGCCTTAGTACACCCACATCTTCTACTTTTGTTATTGTACATCAGCCATAATAACATTCCTATATTTACATGATACATTCTCTTGCATATTTAGTCACATATTCACATTTAACATCACCATTTAATGTTACTGAGAGGCTCTTTACTAAAAGTAAAATTAAGTACAGAATGTTCTGACCTTTTCAGGATCTTAAAGTAGTTAGAAATGACAGAATGTGTTTTGGTAGATTGGTTTGATAATACTTGATAATCTCACAATGTAGTTAGAATTATTGCACAGTATGGTATACTAACTTTTTGTTATAATTTTGGTAATTTTATATATGTGTCTAAATACAACAGTCACACACTATTAACAGATTATCACCCATAGAGCCTGTATACATGTCTAATGGAGTCCACGGTTTAATGTTGCAGTGATTAAACAAAAGACAAGTATTCTAAGAAAGTACATACTGTACTAAACAATAGAGGGACAGGAAAGTACGACCATATTTGGGCCCAAAGGGGAAGCCATTTTGAATCAATTCAGCCATTTTGAGCAAACCATAAAATAAAGACTGGAATACCTCTGATTGTGACTTCATGGCCTAAATAAGTAAAGTTTGGACTCCATAGGAGTGTATACAGGCCTATAAGAGGAGAAATTACACCACTGTAATGAAGAATTAAAAGAATGTGACTGTTGAAGGGAGATGGGGGAGCCATTCAGACATGAGGATCCTCCTGAAAACCAGATGTAGCATCTCAAGAGGCTAACCTCTAATAAATCAGACGACAGGTCTATGGTTCATGGATCTGTCTCTAACTTTAGCTCTTACTTTAGTCCACTTGTCTCCTCTTACCTCCCTTCCTTCACCCTCACACCAACACAGCATGGTGTGGATTTGCTGTTCATCATGAGACTGGGATCCACATTCAAGATTTCCTGCTGCTTAACAGAAGGTTTTTTCTTGAGCCACGATGGAGGGATTCATGATTGGTTGTATGGATTCATGTTGGCTGTTGGATGGATATATTTGTATATATATATGAATGTGTATTTTATATATGTATATGTATATATTAGGGGTGCAGCAATACATGTATCTATATTGAACCGTTCGATACAGTGGCCTCGGTTTGGTACACCCTATGATCCGAACAATACGCAACTTCGTATTTATTTATTTGATCAACTTCTGATGAGGTGCTATGCGCTGAAAGTTCAGTGAATCTGCGTTCGACTACTCCGGGCTGCATTGTCAAGCACAGATCTGCTGAGCTGCGCGCACAGCACCTCCCCTTTCATTTGGCCAAGATGCTGAGACAGGAAAAGCTACATACGCTAGGGTGCTGCAACATGGCAAGTGCTTATACCTTCAGCTGAAATTGAAGACCCTCCACTATCATTCAGATCTGGCGTTTGGGACGACTTTGGCTTCTGTGTTAAGTATGACCCTGATGGTAAGCGTGTCATGGACAAAAACACAACAGTATGTCGGAAGTGCAACACGATGCTAACTACGCCGACATCATCTCAGTGTTAAAACAAGTGGAACCAGACAGAAACAACAAGCAGCACACATGCTACAGACTTTACCTGGGTCATTTAGACAGCCATTAGCACATGATTCAAAGAGGGCAAAGGAAATGGACCGGGCCATAGCTACTTTTATTGCTGTCGACGTGAGACCCTTTTCTGTTGTGGATAACGCCGGGTTTCAGGACATGGTACGGACACTTGATACACTTATAGCTCGTTCTTTGTAATATTTACTCTGCTGCTAAGAATGCACCACATAAGATGGCTGAGTTCTCTATTAGATACATTTATTTTTTTACTTATTCTTAATTTTACATGGGGATGTTTTTGTTTATGATTCTAATGCACCGAAGAATGTGCCTGGTTTAGCTGCAAAAGTCACATTTAATTCATTTAACCCTCGTATTATGTCGAAAAAATTGGTATTGCGGGTCATTTTTACTGAGTATATCCACTCAACACAGTCAACAAGCAGGTTAAATCAATAAGAAACTCATTTTAGATTATATAGACATTTAGAAAAGAGAAATACATTTCATTTGCAACACTATATTACAGAGCTATTTAGTTTCAGTTTTCCCTCTTTATAAATGCTTTTTTTTTATTTCACTGGCCCCATTTTCCCAGGTTTTCAATGTTTAACATTTCACTGTTCTCAACATGATGGACAGAATGTATGTGTGTGCTTTCAGGTGATGTAGGTCTTGAATTTAACACAAGAGGCACTTGTTTTCTTGTCCTCTTTGGAAGGACGGACCTGGCTTCTCTTCCATTTCTTTCTACCAGATCTATTGTAAATTGGTCGGATGACCTGAGCCGGACTTTTTCAATGACAGCCACAAAGTTTTATAAAGAAGAAAAAGAAAGGATAGCCAGAACTTGGTCAAACCAAAAACTGAAATGGGTCATACTGACCCTTAACATAATACAAGGGTTAATGAAAATGTACTCTGAGTTCAAACAAATGTTGGTTATTTTAATAAACCACAAGTAAAACAGGCATTGAAATTTCTCATATTTTGTATTGAAAAAGTATCAAACCGTGACAGAAACGTATAGAACTGAACCGAACCGTGAATTATGTGTATCACTGCACCCCTAGTATCTATGCATGTATATGTGTATCCATAAAATGAAGGGCTTTATGCTGTATTGTAAAGTGTGTTGAGATAACACTTGTTAGGAATTGGCGCTATACAAATAAAGATTGATTGATTGATGGCCCGACTGAGTTTCTAATTGAACGGCCCTGACTGAGGGCCTGTCCTGAAAGTTGCTAATCATGAGTTTTTATTTCATGGTCATCAGCTTGGTTTTGAGGGTCTGTGGATCCTGATGGATCAGGCTGAAGCTTCTCAGAATCGTGACCAGGTGAAACGACCTGAATGTCCTTGAGCTCAATATGACTCACAGAGGTTAAACTCAGTGTGTGTGGACGTCCTTCTGTCACCGTGGGTCACAGACTAATGCCATCTGCTCTGGACTGCACCCCTCGGGATCTCAGCCCCCTCCTCACCACTCAAACACCATCCAGTCATCCAAGTGCCCCCCCCTCACCTCCCCGTCCTGGCTCGATGCAGCTCGGCCATTATCAACATGTTTTTATCTGAGTCCATCTGAACGAGTCCCGGTGGATCTTTGGCTCGATAAAAAGCTTCTCAAACCTCTGAGGGTACATCTGTCGCCCCATTTCCACAGATACAGTGGAGCTGAGCCTCGAGTGAGCGAGAGAGAGAGAGAGAGTGAGTCTAATTTGCTGGAGTGCTTCCAGGACACGGCCCGTGGTGGGAGTTGGTGCATGCGTGTGAATGCTGTGATTATATGTTCACATGCCCATGGGTGTCTGTGGATTTTTTCAGTTTGACTGTCAGCGTGAAGATATCTGCAGGAGCGGGAGAGGATTTCTGTTTAGCACAAGAGCCCGCGAGAGACATCCACCAGGCCAGGCAGAGGTTACTGAACCCTCTCTGGGGCAAAATGGGAAAAATCGTGAATACATGAAGCGATCAGTTTCTCTGTGAGCTGTTTTGTTGGGAAAAATAGCTCCCTGTATGATGAGCTGTGGGAAGTGACTTCACTGGAAATCCAAACACGGCTTTAAAGGACTCACCAGCAACAAAGCTGATCATGATAAGATTTTGCAAAGATTTTTTTTATTTATTTAAGCTTTGACACCAACAGCTCAGAGTTATTAGACAGTCTGAACTTCTCAAAGGTTACATTTACACTGCAGCTCTTTATGCTCAATTCTGATTTGTTTGTCTTTTCAGATGACTCCTGTAAATGTGGTCTGACTGCAGACGGTGATGTGAACAGCTCAGGCTTCAGAAGTGACGCACATGCTCAGTTTAACATTAATGACAACAGCACAGCATGGTGTGATGAGGGGCAACAAACACAGACCAAAACAGAGCTTCACAATGCTGGAGGAGTTTGTTCCCATAACACAGAACCTGATGTTACTGCAGCTCACCCTGAGTGAGCTCTTATTAAAGAAATTATAGGTATATTTTATTTCTTACAAACCTGAAGGCTGATGACAGATCACTGCTGGACTAAAACATCTCAGAGCAGTAGTGCGCTGAACAGGTGAACAAAGAGGAGAAAACTTAGTTTAATCATCTGTTCTGATGTTTGTTAGTTTGTCTGAGAGCAGATCAGACAGGAGCAGACTGTTCTCTGACTGATGCTGTCTCATACAAACACAGAGTGCACAGATGAGGACAGCAGTGGATCATCAGTGTCTCTGCACCCTGTAAACTGATAGTTTATTAACACTGCACTGACTTAAAGCTGCGATGAGGAGAATTTATCGCCGGCGTAATGCTGCGTTCCAGTAACCTCGGAAATGGGAGTGACATCATCTCCGACTTATCGGCGTTCCAGTTGAAGTCAGAAAAAAACATGCCTAACTACCAGGCTATTGTTAGCTGTTGTTAGCACGCCCTGTGTTGTTGTATGAAGAATGTGATTATCACTATGGCAGCATTTTTGTAAATATAAGTCTAACAATACTATGTATACAGCTGATCTAGAGCGACACACCCCAGTCAGAAGTGCAAATAAATGGATTATTACAGGAGCTAAATAACTGTTCACACTGGGGCCATCCATCTTCCATTGTCAACTCGGGGTGGCGAGGTTTCACCGAGTTCCCAGTAGGAAATTCAGACTTCGGGGGACGTTCCAGTTTTAGTTTCCCACTCGGAGCTCAAAATTCCTACTTCTGACTACAACTTGAACGCACCGGAGACGTGAAGCCAAATGTGTTTGTTTGTTGTGGTAAATGCAGCATGGATCTTTGTTGGAACTCTGCATTGCTTTACAACTTCTTGTTCAACAACTTACAGGATGCAAAGCCACGAGGTAATGTATCTCTTTCTAGTTACGTAGCGGTAGTTTTTGATGTGTGACGACAAGCAATGCGGGGAAAAGTTATTATCGTAGTTGTAGACGGCTATATATCGCTACTTACAGCCCGGCGCTCTCAGACGTGTAATATAAATAATAAAGTAATATAAATTTGCTCTAGTTTTAATTGTCTTGTTCCTGAAGTTGAGTATCCAGGCCAGTCCAGCCCTGTACGACCCGACCAGGAGGCTAAAGAATAGCATTTATAGATAACCTATTTAGATGCTATAAAACTCATCGATAAGTGTGTATTTCGATCAGGCATGTATCTAAAAGTGAGACTTTTTTTGTAATTACTTAAAAACTCCTCACAGTCTCTTTAATTAGGCTAAACAAAGTTTATTAGATATAATACAAACATATGATTCATGCTGTCTCACTTTCTCTCATCACTCCTCCCTTGATGCATTATTTAATCAAGCTGGAAAAACGACTGAAACTTCATTTTAAGAAAAAATGCATACACTTTATAATAATCATGTCTAAATTAACCTTTGATTATGTTCTGTCCATGAAGGGACTTTGAAAACATTTGTCCAGAGGTAAACTGCTCTAATGATGTCAAAGTCTCATTGAATGTGACCTGGCTGTTCAGACCGCGGTCGCATTCAAGAAAATCAGATGCCTATACGATTTAGTACCACATTTGAAAGTGGCCTGAATCTGATTAGAAAATGTCCGATTTAATGGGACTTGTGCTGTTCACACTGTCAGAAACAAATCAGATTCAGATCATTTTTGACTGCAGTGTGAACGCAGCCTTTGACACACCTGTAGCCAATGAAACGGATCAATCGCTAAGTTTATATATATTAAAATGAACTGCACTGAGCACTGAACGCTCCTAAATGCTGAAATCAGTTGTCTTCATTAGCCAAAATCAAGCTTCATCTTCCAATTTAGGCATTATCTCTTTTATTTTTGGAACTTTATCGGCCATGTAAAGCTGATATCAGTTTGCTTCAGGCACATAGTTTGGACTTCCCTGCTGTCAATATTTCTTGCTAATGATGATGGGATGGGTTGTCAATGTGGCCAACCAAAGGGTTTAAAGCTAGGGTAGTTAATTTTGGAAACTAGCATGAATTTGAAAGTAGCATCTCCTCAAGACACTGCTGATGCACAACCAGAAGACTGATTCAACTCCAAACCCTCAGCACAACGTTTATGTTTTACACTACACCAAGTCATGTCTCAGTCAGCAGTAAGAAAACACCAAAACATTATCATAGTAAAGTTAAAAACAAACATGTAAAGTTAGTTAGTGCTCACAGCCGATGTTGATCGGGGTATAGGTAGTTCCTCTGACATTCTCCACATAGCTGTCAAATCTCCCATTTTGGTCGTTAAACTACCGTATTTTACGTATTTTATCCTCTTTCCTGATGTCCTCCTGTATCAGTATTCTCCTGTAAATCTCCGTGTGATGATATAATAATAAAAACATTCCTCTGCCTCTCCAAACTGAACTCTGTCTCTAGCCTGAAGGGGGTGGTAATGCTCCAAAATGATGGATGCCAACCACCGTAAATCCAAAGAAGAAGAAAAAGCCTGGTGAGAACGTCCACCTGCAGTAGCCTGGGTGGCAGCTGTGGTGAGATTAGAGCAGCAGAACAAACCAAGAAAAACAAAGAGTTTATTTTAGATTTCTGTACACCTGTCTTAAAATGTGAGGGATACTGGAGCTTGGTTGGGGTTGTGGGATGGCTCGCATGCAAGGTCACCGTACAAAAGATAAAAAGTGCATTAAAAAAAGAGATAAAGGCTTCCGGTTTACGACATGTAGAGAGAGGGCGCATGTGTGAAGGCTCCCGGTTCCTTTTTCATTAACTTCCCTTATAAACAAACTTTTGGGTGTTTTCCAGTAGAGTTTTAACTCCCGAAAACAGTTCAACCTCTTTTACTCAAGTAGGAGCATGCCAAAGCACGGGAAAATGACAACAGATACGCAAACTCCAGCTACACGTGCTGCGGCTAAGTTAGCATCCTTTGCTGCTAACAGCCCTACGGCCGCTGAAGCTCTCGTCACGCCCGTTACACCTCCAGGCACAGTGGTGGCTATGGATCAACTGTCTGCTGAATTCGCTAAACAGAGAACTTCACTCAAGGAGGACGTTTCACTCCTGATTCAAGATGCAGTTAGACCGATACAGGCTTCACTTGACTCGCTCAAGGCTACGGTGACCTCTTTTCAGAGCCGTCTTACCTCCGTTGAATCTGTATCAGGTGAAAACTTTGAACGGCTAACAGCAGCGGAATCCACGATCAAAACCCTTCAGAGCCAGAACCAGTCGCTGCTGGACCGATGTGACGACCTCGAGAACCGCTCACGGAGATGTAATCTCCGTATTCTGAACATTCCCGAAGGTAGTGAAGATGGCAAAGATCCACTAAAGTTCATGGCTGATGTTCTGATGGAGCTGATGGGCCCCGACGTTTTTTCTTCACCGCCTGAGCTGGAGAGAGCCCACCGGACCCCGACCTTCAGAGCCGGTCAGAGATCATCCCCCCGCACGTACCTGGTCTGTTTCTCCAGATTTCAACAGAGGGAAGCGGTGCTTCGCTGGGCCAGAAACCACGAGCTCAAATATAAGGATGCCACTATACGGATTTATCAGGATGTTAGTGCGACACTCGCCAAGAAGAGAGCTGCATTTAACGGCGTCAAACAGGCTTTGTATCGGAAGAACGTCAAATTCCACCTGCTGTACCCGCCCGCCAAGTAGTGATGCACGGAGGAGACGTGTTTACTTTTGATTCACCCGAGGAAGCCCAGAAGTTTTTCGACCAAAACTTTGGATGAAGAATAAGACTTCGGGTCACAGTATGGTCTGTACAGCCTGATGATGAGTGTCAGCTTGAGAACAGACGTCCACCTTTATGGCAGAGAGGTTGCAACCTGCGGCCCGCGGACCCGAGGTATGGTCATTCACAGAGGACGTCAGACTGTTCAGCTTTATGCACAGAGTTCAATGTGTGCACTTTCTTTTATATGTGAGTACTAACCTGCTGTTAGAGGGTTCTAAAACTGTTTAGAATAGGAACTGGGAGCCTCCCTGGACAAAATGGACAGAAATTGCAACCAGAAGTTCGTTCAAATAATGTTTTGCCTGCAGCTTGCCTCAGAGAGAGCGACAAGTATAGGCTTATTTTTAGTTCTAGTTTTGTTGTTGATCTTAGATAAGGATAGGGAAAGGGACACCACCACATTCTTACAGCATATACTTGTTTTTTATTGTTTAAGAGAAGATCTGAAGTCAATTGTGCACTTTAACTCAACCATTGTTATTCATCTTATTATTTATCCTTATCTTTTATTTTCTTAATTCAATCATGGTGAATGGTATTGATACAATGATGGCTGCTATACGATTTATTAGTTGGAACGTTAAGGGTTTGAATGGGCCTGTTAAAAGAGCCAGGATATTCAATCATCTTAAGTATCTAAAGTGTGACATAGCATTTCTCCAGGAAACTCATCTCCTTTTAAAAGATCAGGTCAGGCTAAAAAAAGGGTGGGTTGGAAACGTATTTCACTCTAGTCTTGATTCTAAAACTCGTGGTACAGCTATATTGATTCACAAAAAAGTTCAGTTTAATGCAACTGCTGTTATTTCGGATCCGCAAGGACGATATGTGATGGTCCCAGGGCTCCTCTATCATAAGCCTGTGGTTCTGGTCAATATATATGCCCCAAACTGGGATGATGATGCATTTGTGAGTAAAATCATATCTCTAATCCCAGACCTGAATTCACAACAACTGATTTTTGGTGGAGACTTGAACTGTGTCATGAATCCAACACTTGACCGCTCCAGCTTCACATCTGTAGACCTTTCTAAAAAAGCCAAGCTATTATCAGTCTTCATGAACCAGATAGGAAGTGTTGACCCCTGGCGTTTTCTATTTCCACATAACAAGTCCTTCTCTTTTTTTTCTAATGTACACCACTCATACAGTAGAATAGACTATTTCTTTATTGACCAAAATCTTCTCCCCTTTGTAAAAAAGATAGAATATTCAACTATAATAGAGTCAGATCACGCCCTGTTTTACTGACCTGGCATTTTCACTCTGCCAATCAGAACGCCCTTCCTGGAAATTAGATAGAAATCTTCTAGCTGATGAGAGCTTTTGTAAAATGATATCCCAAAAAATAGATGACTTTATAGACTCTAATAAAAAAGATGATATTTCCCCTTCACTCCTGTGGGAAACACTAAAAGCTGTAATCAGGGGTGAAATTATATCATATTCAGCAAAAGTAAGTAAAATGAAAAGAACTAAATTCGAGGAGCTTTCGAAAGCAATACACATGGTAGATGCCCAGTACTCAACCTTACCCTCTCCTCAGCTCTATAAAAAGAAGCTGGATCTTCAAACACAGTATAATCTATTATCAACAGAAAAAACAGTACATCTCTTATTGAAATCACGGGGGTATGTTTATGAACATGGTGATAAAGCTGGTCGACTACTGGCACACCAACTTAAATGCCAATCAGCTTCTCAGCAAATCCCACAAATACGGAAAGATAACGGAGTACTAACTATTGATCCAGAAGAAATTAAAGAAACATTTGTTAAATATTATTCGAATTTGTACACATCAGAGACGACAAATGATTGCTCTGACATGGAACACTTTTTTGATAATCTTCAAGCTCCTTCTGTAACAACAGCTCATAGAACTGAGACTGAGCTCCCGCTAAATCGAACTGAAATTACAAATGCAATAAACGTTATGCAGAGTGGCAAAGCGCCAGGCCCAGATGGGTATCCCATAGAGTTTTTTAAAAAGTTCTCTAATAAGCTCTCAGCAATGCTACTTGATATGTTTAATGATTCTCTATCCAATGGCTCACTCCCGCAGACATTGACTGAAGCATCAATCACCCTCCTGCTTAAGCCAGGTAAAGAAAGCACAGAATGCGGTTCCTACCGGCCAATCTCCCTCCTTAACTCAGATGTGAAGATTCTGGCCAAAGTCCTCGCTTTACGCCTAGAAACCACTATGCACGATGTGATATCAGCTGAACAAACTGGTTTTATTTTAAGCCGGCATTCATTTACTAACATTCGTCGGCTCTTAAATGTTATATATTCTCCTGCGTCCAGTGTGGTACCTGAGGTGGTGGTTGCACTGGACGCAGAGAAAGCATTTGATAGGGTCGAATGGGGATACTTGTTTGCATGTTTAAATAAATTTGGATACGGCCCCAGTTTGATTTCATGGATCAAACTTTTATATATCTCCCCCCGAGCCTCGATAATTACAAATGGTAAGCGTTCACAGTATTTTCAGTTGTCAAGAGGTACCCGTCAGGGTTGCCCAATCAGCCTGCTATTTGCCTTAGCCATTGAGCCCCTATCAATAACACTTAGAACTTTACCATCAATTACAGGGATTAAAAGAGGTGGGATGGAGCATAGAGTATCCCTGTACGCAGATGATCTATTAATATATTTGTCTGATCCTGTCTCAGGTGCTTCCCATGTTATTCACACACTGAGTAAATTTGGTGCTTTTTCGGGGTACAAACAGAATTTTAGTAAAAGCGAATGTTATCCCATTAATGACTTGGCTCTTCAAATACAGGACGGTGTTTTACCATTTCAATTGTCAAAAAAAGGCTTTAAATACTTGGGCATAAAGATAACTAGAGATATGAGAGATCTTTATCAAGAAAACTTTTGTTTGCTGTTTGAGAAAATTAAATTAGACCTAAAGAGATGGAGATTACTTCACCTGTCTCTGGCAGGGAAAGTAAACTGTATTAAGATGAATGTGCTACCTAAATTTATATACCTATTTCAGTGTATCCCACTCCATCTCCCTAAATCTTTTTTCAAAGCTATTGATAAAACTTTGCTTTCATTTTTATGGGAAGGGAAGAAGCCCAGAATACGTTTGGAGTTGTTACAGAGACCGAAGAACCAAGGTGGCCTGGCTCTTCCAAATTTTTGTCACTATTATTGGGCTTCAAACATTCAAAAAATCCTCTACTGGCTTCACACTCCCAATACTGATTGGTGTGACCTTGAAGCTAGATCTTGTGTCTCCACTTCTCTAAGAGCTCTGGTCACTTCCAACCTTCCTCTCTCTATCTCGCAATACACCAACAATCCAGTAGTGACTAACACCCTTAAAATATGGTTTCAACTCAGACGTTACTTAGGGTTTGGAAAACTTGTCCATCTAAGTCCCATACATAATAATCATCTTTTTCCCCCAGGTAGATTAGACCCTGAATTTTCTCTTTGGAAAAGACAGGGCATTCAAAATTTTAAGGATATGTATATAAATGGTATTTTTGCAAGCTTTGAGGATATATCTCTTAAATTTGACCTTCCCCGGTCTAGCTTATTCCGATATTTTCAAGTTCGCCACTTCCTACAATGTCATGACCCCAACTTCCCCCGCATAACATCATCTTCTGGCCTAGATAATTTGTTAGACTCTCCATTGAATCCTAAGAGCCTCATTGCAAGAATCTGTGATTATATAACATCTTATAAAAACATAACCCTGACAAAAATCAAGGCAGATTGGGAGAGTGAACTTGGGGTCGTTTTAGATGATGACACCTGGGAAAGAGCACTACTAAGAGTAAATGATAGCACCTCTTGTGCTAAATTGAGTGTAATACAGTTCAAGATACTACATCGCATCCACTACTCCAAAGCAAGACTGGCCAAAATATATCCTAATATAAATGCAAGCTGCGACAGATGCAGTCACTCTTCTGCTGACTTGACACATATGTTTTGGTCATGTTCAGCTTTAACAACCTATTGGTCTACTATCTTTAAGACTCTGTCAGAAGCGCTGAATATTGTCCTCCATCCTGATGCAGTAACAGCCATTTTCGGTACCACAGGTAGAAGCCATGTGTCGCTGAGGAAAAATTACAAAAATATAATTGCTTTTGCAACATTACTAGCACGTAGAAGAATACTACTACATTGGAAATCCAAACATCCACCAAAGGTATCTCTGTGGTTTAGTGACCTGGCACAGTTGTTGTCATTAGAGAAAATTAAATATACCCTTAGGGGGTCAAGGGACAAGTTTTTCTCTGTATGGAACCCAGTATTACTCTATCTTGATAAACTTAAAACCCTGCCCATCTAACTTGTAGTATAGCAGCCATCATGAATTTAAGTTTGTGTTAAATTATATATGATCCTTACCCTTGGGAGTGCACAGCCTAAGTATTGATGATCCCCCCCTTTTTTTTTTTTTTTTTTTTTTTTTTTTAATTATTATTATGATTATTATTTTTATTTTTTATTTTGTATATATATGTATATTTTCTCCTTTTCTTTTTTTTTTTTTTTTTATTTTTTTTTTTTTTTTTATTACTTATTATTTGTTTATCATTATAGTTTTAAATTTTATCTTACTATTTGCTATGTGTTTGTGTATTTGAACTTAAATGTACTTATTTATGTATACATTTGTTATTGTTTTTACACTATTGTTATCATCTACACACTCATTATTTATTCATCTTATTATTAATTTGCTTTTAATATCTGGATTGGTGTCCATCATGTTCACGGGTTGGGGGAGGGGGGAAAAATTTAAAAATAGAGCATTGTGTTAACTTTATAACTGTAACTTTGTATTATTCTATTAATGCTCAATAAAAATCACTGTTTAAAAAAAAAAAAAAGAGATAAAAACAGGTATAAAAAACAAAACAAACAGAAGGTGGGCAGAACGGCAGTTATGGGATTTGTTTGGTTTAATAAATTCTGAATGAGTGGCTGTGATTGGTTGGTGTTTTCCCTGTTTTACTCCTGCTGTAGACAGCAGATGTTTTTTCTTTTTTAAGAACACATCATCCATTGATTACCATCCGGACACAATGATCATTAGAACCAGCAGAACATAAAATTAATCTAAATCAGATTACCAACCCAAGATTTAGGCCTGGACCACATGAATATGGATATATTCATAAACGCACATTTTTCTGTCCAATTGAGCCTCTCAACCACACGAACATGGCAATTTCACCTACATATATGGAGATTTTTTAAAACGGATAAAAAAGTGAAGAAGTAAAAAAATATCCGGTCGAGTGGATCCATGTAGCGGTGTTCAACGGAGTTGGTGTTGATGCGATAAGTCAAACACCTAGCAACAAGTCACTGTAGCAACGGTTGTTTATGTTCAGAGTCAAGCTATGGATCATTGAGATAAGCGCCTTTCACTAAGTGACATTTTCTTGGGTCTTTTTGCTTTTATAATCCAATGTTACACGAAGTAACAAGTCCACCTCATCGTCCGTCCACACAAACGACTCAATTTTATTTGTTTTCTTCGCCATCTTCTTACTCTGCTCTTACCTCCTGTTTTTGGCTGCACATGCTCATAACGTTCTTCTTCTGTGGTTGTCACGTTTTGCTAACCTGCCACTAATCGGCCAGGCATGGCATTGCAGGCTTCAGAGGCGATGGTTTTCAGTTTTGCCTCTTCGTATGGACAGAGATATTTCTGTGGTGTGGACAGAGATTTTTTTTTTAACAAGGACAAAAATATCCAGTCAAAAAAAAAAACGCAAGATACCAAATAAAGGCCTGGTTCCAATTAATCGCCCAGTCCCAAATAAACGCCCGGTGTAGCAGTACATTTTGACAAATAGACGCCTGTTCCAAATAAACACCTGGTGTAATTTATTTAGCACAGCCTAAGAGCTATGATCGAAGTTACAGAACACACATGCAACGCTGAGCTCAAAACTGACAGTTCACGCTTGTAAAGAAACATGATCAGACTGAACCTGACCAGTCCACATGGTTTATTTGTCTCTCTGGACGTCCTGTTGGCTTCTCCTCCCTCTGTATGTCAACAAATGCAGGTTGGCATGTGGTGCTCTGTTTCATGACAGTGCAGTTACACTCAACATCCACAGAGGGCATGAGAGCGCAAAAAGCCAGAATCTTACAGACTCAGGCTTTAAAAATTCAAAGAAGACGTTGCCACTGCCGTTGTTTTCTGCCCTTAACTAACATCAGGAGGCCTGTCACGTCAGTATATGGTACACTGCTGCTTATCTCCATGGCTCTGGTGCAGCGAAAAAAAAAAGAAAAGAATTTATGACCTTAACTTTACCACCAGTCGTTCCTGACCAGTTTTAAGAGTTTTAGAGAGTGCTGAATTGAAAGAGGAAGAGTATAACTACGGTACTGTAGTCTTGCCTTTAAAATGTACAGGTGTAATTCATACTGTTGTAATAAATGATTTGATTATATTTATCATATTTTTTCATTTTTTGTTAAACAAGATTTTTGTGCAAAAGGAATTAAACGCCTGTCCCAAATAAACGCTTGGTCTGCTCAGTGATTGAAACAAATAAACGCCCCGGATTCTATTTGGTATTTTACGGGTATCCATATACGTGTGGTCCAGGCCTTAATCAAAGGAAGCTTTAGGTGAGCAAACAAGGTTAAAATGATGCCTCTGGTGTGGAGATCTTAAGTCTCTCTTGCAGAAAGCCAAAGCACATCTTTAAATAAATGATGCAATTAAACCAGATAAGCTGCAAAGACTTGGCTTGGGCAAAAGCGCATCTTACCAGAAATTAACATGAAGACACTGATTCCCTGTTGAACCCAGGTGAATTGTGGGTAAATCTCAACTGTGAGCTCTAAAATTAGAAAATAGATCAAATTAGTGAGAGGTTGGTCTCACAGATGGAGCAGAGAGGAAGGTGTAAAGGTTGGATTGAGTGTAACAGGAGGCCCTCGCAGCTACAGCAGTTTAATCTGCGTGTGTGTGCGTGCTGTAAGTGACAGTCACAAAAAGCCTCTGTCAACCCGCTCCAGTCAATTAGAGGCTCCGAGCCCCGGGGGCGACACTCCACGACTTCAGTTCACATCTCCACCTCCGCTCCTCCCTCACCTCCCTCCGACTCCATCCTTTCTTCCTCCGGTTCCCTCGCTCCTCGCCGTGACAGCCGCTGGAGTCGGGGACTTTCATCCACGGCGTCACCTGTCACCGCCATCCTCAGCCTCTCTGTTGTTGTACCAGAGCGAGGAGCGAGCGAGCGAGGGAGGGAGAGAGAGAGAGGGGCGGAGGTGGAGAGGGCAGGCTGACATGTCGGCTGATGAGAAAGAACATGAAGAAGAGTGCGCTGACACTGAGTACAAGAATATGTGATGTGAGGTTACATTTACATTTTACACTGTAGACATTCAGCTGACGTTTCTCCTCTGCTGACTGACTTATCATCAACACCACAGAAGAAAACACGCTCCCCTGATCCGCCCGCCCCGGTACAGTAAGAAAAACAAAATATGAGGCCACAGTTTATCCAACAGCTCGGGCCAGAGCATCAATACGAGGAGAAAATATCAGCATCAACGTGGGCCAAGATAGATCTGCGGTAGAACACTGCAACAGGAAAAAGGACAGACTAAGTCCCCGTCCACACGAAGACAAACTGAGGTCTAAACGCATACGTTTTTTGCTGAATCTGTGTATCATCCATGCGAAGACGGCATTTTGGGGGTCTGTAAGCGATCATTTTTGAAACCAGGTTCCAGAGTGGAAAGATTTTGAAATGCCATATACGCAGCTCCGTGATTACTGGCTCTCTGCAAGTTTTCAGATACGCTGAGGTCATAGTTTCATATCTTCATTGACACGCATGCGCCACACGCGGCAACAGCAACAGCTAGAAAAGCATTCAGAGAGCGCAGACCTCTGCCAGCACCACAGTCCTCGCCCATATTGTGATTTTCACCATTAATATTAGTCCTACCTTTATGCCATCAAACTATTAATATTCCTTGACCATGAAAACATACCATTAGCAACTGGATTCATAATGATATCTGTTTTAGTTCGGTAGTTATTCACAAAAATCACATTTTTCATCATGGCGGCCAGACATTGATCCGGATCAACACCAAAATCATATCAGTTCTTTCTTTTCCCATGCTGAACATTTCCTGAAAATTTCATCAAAATCCATCCAGAACTTTTTGAGTTATTTTGTTCACGGTTGGACAGACAGACAGACAGACAAACAAACTCTCCCGAAAACATAACCTCCTTGGCGTAGGTAACAATGGCGGCTTACGGTGTAGCATATGTGCTAATGAAGCTAGTGACCCTACTACCTCTGTTGCAGCAAAATCTCCTTCTTCTCAATCACCACCGAGTTGAACAAACAATTATCGAGGACACATTACAGCACTTTATGATCACTTTATCACAGTCTCTGTTTACAACTTTTGCTGCAAGTGCACATGTCCACTGTTTTTTCATCTGTTTCTGCTTGTTTCCGTCATATCGTTACAGCGCCCCTGGAGGTCTGCCATGTGTTTTACAGAGTTTTCATGCGTATCGAGTGCATTCATGTAGACGCACACATTTTCTGAGACGCCTTCGTCTTTATGACGATCATTTGTGAAACTTTTAAGCGTTTTGTCTTCATGTGGATGGGGCCTAAGTGCTTTTGAGTGCAAACAGATGATCCATCAATGACATGGCAAAAACTCAATGCAATATATAGATATAGACACTTGAAGACGTCCTACAGAAGTTCAAACCGAGCATCAGAATGGAGACGAACAGGTAGTCGGAAACTGCTGATCTTCCACCTTCGTCAGAAGTGTCACACGTCACACTAACATCAGTTAACACTTCTGTTGAAGGCGTAAGAGCCCCATCAAAACATGTAAAGGTATGAACTAAAAACCTTGTTTGTCTGTTAAAATGAAAGTGTAAGCAAATTATCTACAAAATTTTTCAGTGTATGATCTGAGATTTTCACTTAGGCTTAGGTCCGGATAAACTTTATATTTCTGAAATGTTAATGCACTTAAAAACACTCATATGTAGCGTACTCTTAAACTGTGGTATTACTTTTTGATTTAAGTTCTTGTAGGCGGAGAAAATACTCTTTGTATTTGGTACAGTACTTTCCTGTTAGCATCTATTTCTACATCACAGACTCTTACAGACTGTGGCTTACTGAGGGAGAGGAGAGAACTTTCTACTGCATCTAATCTACTTACTGGCTATATGGAGCTCATACAACCCCACTTAAAAAAAACTGAACCATCCCTTTAACATCACATTGTTACAACTACTGTCAGTGGTGTGTAAATGGATTTTAAAGGGAAAGGATTTGCCAGCAAGGTAAAGGTAAAGTCCATTTAACATCTACTGTGAACCCTTTAACAGGTGTATCTAATAATATACGAGTGGCGGCTGCTGGTCAGTCAAGGAGGGGAAGCTCATTTTTTTCCAGCCTACATCATAAATTTGTTTATTTATTTTAATGTAAATTCTACCCTCCGTTCCTTTTCAAGAAAATGATCTGTGACCCTGTCGTACCAACTAGGTGTCTTTTCCAGGGATGTTACCAGTGTTCTCTCAATGGCCAGCAGAGCTAGACTGCTTAAACGGTCTTGGCCCATTGTGTTGGGGGTGTAAGACTTGAGCCTCTTTAAACAGGAGAAGCTCCTCTCCAGAACAACTGAATGTAAAACTTAGAAGATGCTCCGGTGGAGGGTTATACTTCAAGATCGCTGATTGGCTCATTTCACTGTCAATCAAAAAGGGATTCCGAGCGTCCAGGCCAGCCCACTGCCTCATAGACCCCCAGAGACGCTGAGCATCCGATGGGCGGGACAAAGCCCAGCGTTTATCCAATGACCGTCCAGTTTCCACAGTGGAACAGCCCACTCTACGCTTCCCAATCGAAGTCAGAAGACGCTCAGCGTCCGACTGTGTTAAAGCGCTGAGAGGGATGAATGAGAGGGAAGTTGTGCCAGTTACCCGTGATAAGAAGCTAATTCTGAACAAAAGATGAAGGTATTCTAGAGCATATTTAGTCAATGAAATGTACACACAGCAGGACATATCAACACTTTTTTGGGGACATTTTAGGGGAAGCTGAGCTTCCCTTGCAGTCTTAGAGCAATCAACACTGTAACATAGCTATGAGTGTGTAAAGCAGATTAGTTTTCAGCAGTGTGATAGTTTCACAAACTGCAGGAGTATTATTAGAAGTCAAATTTGACTCTTCAGTCTACCTTTGGAATTTAAATACATGAATAAAAGTGTGATCACATGACCAAAATTTTTTTAATATGTCAAACTTTTTTTTAACTATGACTCGATAATGCTGTTATGATAAAAAGACTAATTGGCTTTAAAATGGAGTAATGAGAGGAGGATTTCTGCAGAGATCCTGAATGCACGCAGAGATTTGTTCTCTGATTGCACCAATTACAGCACAGTGATCACATTACAGCCTGTGAGCTTCGTCACAGCTGTCAGACATTCATCTTTATTGGATTATCACAGGTAATCCAGATTACATTATGGATTTATTGAAAGGCTTTTGTTTTAAAGTCAGATCCTGAATCCACTGAAAGGAAACACGACGCCTACAGGGACAAACCGAGGCTGCCACGTCGGAGGAGAAATGAATGGCTCCCCTCGGGGATTTACTCATTAAATTGATTATGTGGATTAGATGGATTTATATTAACATACTGTAATGATAAACTATGAATGTACTGGGACAAAGATGTGGGAATTCAGGCTGTTTATAACGATCTGAAGCATTTGTTTAACAGCAGCCCCAAAGCCTCACCCTAACCCTAATCAGATGCATCAATAAAACATTTCTAACCAGAGTTCATTTTAACTTTGACAGCACTTTAAAATTTAGTTGAAGTCTTTTGCCTAAAATATCTTCCAGTTTAGTCATAATTTAGTCATCTAAATTGTTTTAATTTTAGTCTAGTTTTAGTCGATGAAATCTGCTGTAAGTTTAGTCGACTAAAATCTGAAGTGTAAAGGGTAAGACATTTTTATGTTTCCTTGAATTTGTGAAGTCCTGTTTTCCTCTTGGATAAAATCAAACATCTACTAAGCCTTTATTGAATGTTAGTAAAGTCTGAATGTCTAAATGAACAGAAACAAATGTTCCTTTGTGTGAAATGCAGTCACCTTTATTTAGGCTACCTGGCAGAGCATCTCAGTTACAATACCAGAACTGACAGTGAACAGTGAACCTGCTCTACATGAATATATCAATTCATAAAGAGAGCAGCTCTGATTGGATCGCTCCACAACTTATCCCACCACCACCAAGCTAAGGCAGCTGTGATTGGATGTCCCTCTGAACTCATCCAACCTTTAACACAACCAAAGTAGCTGTGATTGGATAGATTCATCACTTGTACCTACTAATTAACTATCAGTTAATTTAGTTTCACTTTCAGTCCAATTACACTTGTTTTTATTAGTTACTGTGTAGTTTTCGTCGCGGGAGAAGGTTGAAAACTATGCAAAAATAGTCAACAAATGAACACTGTCTTTAACTGTATAATAAAGAAATAAATGATTATTACCTGCTGCATGGATCAATAAGTCATCCTTAACCCTTTAACTGTCAGCTCAACTGTTTGGCAAAGGTCTATTTATGCAGGAATATTTAATATGCCATAAAACAGTTTCTGTCAGTGTTTAGGATGCAGACAAAACTGCAAACATATCAAATAACTGAAATTTTCTTTATGTAGGATTTAAAAAGCAAAATGTTATTATTATCATCATTATTTTAAATACTAACCAAATGTATTTATTCACCAAAAACATTTTTGTATGTGTGCCAAACTCAATATCATCTTATATTAGTTATTTTTGCCATTTTATTACCTCCACCAAGGAGGTTGTGTTTTTCGGGAGAGTTTGTCTGTCCGTCTGTGAACAAAATAACTCAAAAAGTTATGGATGGATTTGGATGAAATTTTCAGGAAATGTTCAGCATGGGAAAAGGAAGAACTGATTCGATTTTAGTGTTGATCCGGATCAGCGTCTGTCCGCCATGGCGAGAAATGTGATTTCTGTGAATAACTACTGAACCAAAGTAGATATCATTTTAAATCCAGTTGCTAATGGTATGTTTTCATGGTCAAGGAATCTAAATATTTAGATGAAATAAAGGTAGGAGTAATATTTATGGTCAAAAGGACAATATGGCTGAGGACTGTGGTGCTGGCGGAGGTCTGCGCTCTCTGAGTGCTTTCTAGTTTATACATATTTCTGTCTTCTGCAATTTATTTTGTCCCAAATATTTGTGCATTTTTATGTCATTGAAAAATCAGCTGTTAGCTTTTAAAACCTTTTAATCCCGCACCAAGGAAATTGTTTGTTTGCTGTTTTCTCTGTTCCCTGAAGTGTTAACACAATCAGAAAATAACTTGATTTGTAATGGGTTTTTTTAAATATTAACGATCACTTAGTTTATTGACGTCTTCAGCCAAACAGTTGAGCTGATAGTTAAAGGGTTAATGCTTTGGCAGAGTCTAAGAGGGAGCTGTCAGGATAGTGTTACCGTGTGTTAAATGTGCATTTCTATCATGAATGTCCCAAAGAAGCATCTTAAGGTGCACAGTGTGACTCTTTTTCTGTGTTGATGCAGCAGAGTGACGATGAAAAATCTTCTTCTGACACCACATCTGTTTGCGTGAGAGGTCCTGCTATAGAACAGGTTTGACGCCTCGGCCTTGTGGCGTCTTTGACAGATTTTGTCCGTGCGTTTGTGCGATGTGTCGCCCTGATAGAGCCTCTCTGCAGCCGTCCCGTCGGCCTGCTGAATCCCTGCTCCTCTTCATGGAGAAGGATGAGGAAGGTGACAGAAAGGGCGACTTTTCCTTCCAGATCAGGCTGAAGTCATCGCCTGAGGCTCCTCTGACTGCAGAGTGCTTCGGCCTTTGTGTCGCTTTGCCCTTGTGCACGACACCTGATGGCAGATTGTTTACGTGTTCAGATGTCAAAATGTCTCCGAGCAGGACAAAAGGACAGGCCGGCTCGTGGCTGCTGGATCAAAACAGAGGGACGTTCTAAGATGCTTAAATCTATATGGTCCTCGAATCCATTTCTTAAATCTGAAAGGATTGATGAAACAAGTCTGTCCTCTTCTATTTAAGAACGCCTTTTTTTATTTTAATGCCCAGTCTTTGTAAAGTTGTGTACGCAACTCTGCGTCTATAATCGTGTCACCCACTGAAGCCACGTTACGTGTCCATAAAAACCTCATTTTGTACACTGTGATGTCACATCCGCTCGAGTTTCATCGTGATGTATAGGATGTATAAGCTGACTTTATTTCAACTGTGTCTGTTTCATAAATCTACCAACCACAAAACACTGCAGCTGATGATGCAGCAGCACCGTCTGTGAGTTTTCTGCAGGCAGAACTAATGTCCTTACTAACTAATGTTTCCTCAGGGACATGGATTGTTACTCTGTGAACTGGAATAAAAACTGTCACGCACCCACACAATGCTCATTGGCATTTGCCACACGGCCCCATGAGGCATCACCTGAAAAGATCAACTTTTCCAACTTTGGCAACGCGCAATGAGCAAAGTGTTTGCCTTGACCGTGGCCAGTGGGTTGCCAGAGGGTTAACCCCGCCCCATCACGGCTGTACATTGACTTTTGTAATTAGTGTTTTGTTACTCAAGACCGGTCTTGGTTTCGAGACCAGTCTTGAGACCACATTTTAAAGGTCTTGGTCTTGTCTTGGACTGGCCAGATTCGGGATTTTCCATCAAGACTGATCAAGTCCAGCTCTGATCTACTCTTCAACATCATTAATGTTAACAAGGAGGACTTAGTAAATCAACAAAAAGCTTCGGTTCATGTGTTACTTCCCTCTGTGATGACTGTAACCTTCCCAGTGTTGTGACTGCGGGACACCCCCTTTAACTGTTCAACCTTGTCACGGATTTGAAAATTGATTTTGATGGCCTTGGTCTTGTCCCGGTCTCGACTCCTAAAAGTCTTGGTCTTGTCTTGGTCTCGGTGCATTCTGGTCTCAGGCTAGTCTTGGTCTCAGATAGTGCGGTCTTGAGCACAACACTGTTTGTAATGGAGAGCGATAGTGAGGCCTTTAAGTTGCGTTTGGTGTGTAGGCATCTTTAGGGATTTTAATCAGCAACCTTCTTGCTGTTAGGCACAGGTACATCCCACTGCTCCATCGTGAAGTCCTTATTCCCAACAGTTTGACCCTAACGTTTCCATTTCAACATGTTTGGGATGAAATTTTTCTCTCTCTCACTGCCTGGAATTCTCATGGATGAAGTTAACATCATCCAAAAAAATAGTTCAGGAAGCGATGAGCGACCAGATCGCCTTGATCGCTGCTTTACATTGACTTGAAATGAAGAGTGGTCGCCGTGGTTGCAAAGTTGTGTTCGATGTGAACACACCTTAAAGATTCTCTTCCCAGCCAGATCACCGCCATAGCTGCTGAGATGTCCTGAATAATCCCAGATTTATTTTAGAAATCTTCTGATCAACAGGTTCATCTCTAAAGTTTGTACTGTTTATGGTCACAGTGGGCATGGAGAGGAAATAACAGGAGGCTGATCCACGTGTGCACATTTAATGGATTCTAAACATTGTACAAAGGTTTTAAACATCTGAAATAGTTTGGTTTACAATCACAGCAATCAACACAAATTCAGGCAATCATTGGGAACTTTTCCGCAACTTTGACCAATCATCCCCCCTCCCCCTTATCGTGATAAGAAAGAATAATAATAAAAATTGTTTGGGTCAGCTTGGACTAGACTAAACACTGAAAAACAGTCCAGCAGTGTAACTCAGATCCAGTTCAAAGATAAAGCCAAAACTTTTTCTGCATCTGATCATGGAGTTTCTGAGATTTTAAAGTTAATTTGATTATCTCTCATCATGATCCATGCGATTTTTCTTTCTAGGTCTCATGCTGCACACGCTCAATTGATTTGTGAGAAAAATCTGGTCCAACATCTGGTTATAAATCATCTAGTGCCTCAGTTCCCAACCTTGGGACCAGCGTGTCTCAGAGGGAATGAGGAGCTCCGTCAGCACTGAGGATGGAGATGTTTGGCTAAGATAAACTTACTTTCTGTAAAGGTTTTTGGACAATGTGTGCAGCACCTTTTTGTGCTTTCCTGAGGGGTTTATCTCTTTTAAGGTACAACTAAAAAAGACAAAGCATTTAAACAACAGATATTGAAGCTTTTGATTGGTGACCGAAGAAGCCAATCTTTGTTCAAGATCTTTGGTCGGACATCAGGGGCCGATGTTCTGGTCTGGCTAACACTGGATCCACCTTCTAATCTGGATGAGCAAAACACTCCATTTGGTAAAGTGGGGTGATGATTATGGCTGACATCCACATTTAGACCAGAGCAAACTGCATGAAACTGGAGATCTCAACAATTGACCAAGTGAGCATGTTTTTTATCTGTGAGAGGAAACTAAAGTGAAGGAACCTATGCTAATGCAAGAAGGGCATCTAAAAACCTCAAAGAAAAGGCCCCACTTGGGTGGGCTTTACACGAGTACGAATTTGTAAGACTCCGGTAAAATAAAGTATCGATCTGGTGATATTGGCACACGGAGACGCGTATTTGTCCAAGACTCCACATCTTTTTTGAAAACGGGTCTGCAGGTGGATATCTGCGTATTCGTCTTCATGCCGCAGTTGGTATAAACAGATAAGTCCAGAAAAGACGGTGACCTCATAGCACCCCTCCTCCTCCCCGCCCCCCAACCCACGCTGTCACACACACAACAACAACAACAATGGCGGCAGCCGGGCTGATTCTGATCTTGTTCCAGCAGCTACAAATATTGCTACGACTTTTATACCAACATTTGCTCACAGAACACCAACAACACCAGCTACAGCAACAACAGCAACAAGTGGGGCGTATGTACTACAGGATTTTGCGTTGTCATGTAAATGCACAAACCTATGTACGATACGATGTGTAAACAGCGATACACGTTTTGATGCTGACGCCCAGACAATACGGAGCCGTCCTTGTGTGAGGAGGGCCTTGACTGTAGCATCAATCCACCAACCTTGACACAACCTGCACAACCATGCCGTCCAACATTGGAACAAATTAGCATTAGTCATGCTGCAGTGCTGCCAAAATGTTTTTGTGTTTATCCATCAGGGTGTGATGAATTCACCTGAAAACAGCTGAATTAGCCACAGTCCACATCTCATCATGCACATCCATCCTGCAGAGCTTCAAGCTTAAACTATGTGGATTGGACAAAGAAGCAGTCATACAAAGCTGGTTTCATTGTATGAAATAGTCAGACACAAACTCAAGCCTTTGCCTGGTTTATAATTAATCAGGCTGGGACGATACGCTTTTCTCCCAATTTGATTTTTTACGATTTTTTTAAGAGCTGAATTTAAATTGCGATTCTACGATATTGCCGATTTTTGAAATCTTTAATGTGCTTTTTTAATACCAGAGAAACAGATGAACAATGATGATGCCTACAGACTATATCAGGAAAAATACACATCACATGTGAGTCTGTTTTTAGGATTTATTGAGCAATATATTTTAACCAGCTGTTTATACTCTCTCTTCAAAAGCCTGAACTGCATTTAAAAGTGGCTTATAAACACGGACTAAAATGAAGCATTTACATTTGAGAAAAAAAACTATTTTTGAACAATAAAATCAATTTGAAAATCGTCCAAAAAAAATCCTGATACTTATGTGAATCGATTTTTTCACCCACCCTATAATAACTAATGTGACAGACAAAACATTCATGCAATTATTCTGATTTATTACTTGCAAAGTCTCGCCCTTTCTGATCACTTTCTTTGGGCTGAATCTCAGATGGATGTGCGTTAAGTCCCATAGATATGTGGAACAATCCAACTGTTGTGTAAGGTTAGTTAAGAATCAAGATTTTATACATTTTGGTTGTTAGTAGGTTTGTTTGTCTCTTAAGGCATAAAACTGAGCATTAAAACATGTTCAAGCAGAAGATTCATGCTCATAAATGAGACATACACTTCAAAAAACAAGCTCACACACTCTAATATTTAGTTGTTCCTCCTTTATCTCTGATCACAGTCTCATTCTCTGTGTCATTGTTTCTTTAAGCTTTCTCCAATGTCACAGATTTGTCCCAGGTCACAGCACTGCCCCCACAGGCTTGGACAGTAGGCACTAGG
Source organism: Scarus forsteni (assembly GCA_036419115.1). Classification (NCBI taxonomy): domain Eukaryota; kingdom Metazoa; phylum Chordata; class Actinopteri; order Labriformes; family Labridae; genus Scarus; species Scarus forsteni. Next base: position 12,092,755 of record JAZDUH010000395.1, read on the forward strand.
CATGATGGGTGCATCACTTCACCTGCCTCTCTTCTTCCCCTGATGCTCCCATCACTCTGGAACAGGGTCAATCTGGACTCATCAGACCACATGACCTTCTTCCAGTCCTCCACAGTCCAGTCTTTATGCTCCCTAGCAAACTGAAGCCTTTTTTCTGCTTAGCCTTACTGATTAGTGGTTTTCTTAAGGCTACACAGCTGTTCAGTCCCAATCCCTTGAGTTCCCTTCACATTGTGCGCGTGGAAATGCTCTTACTTTCACTATTAAACACACCCCTGAGTTCTACTGTTGTTTTTCTTTGATTTGATTTGGCCAAACGTTTAAGTGATTCACCGATCACCATCATTCAGGATTTTATTCTGACCACATTTCTTCCTTGAAGACGATGGTTCCCCACTATCCTTCCAGTTTTTAATAATGTGTTGGACAGTTCTTAACCCAGTTTTAGTAGTTTCTTCAGTCTCCTTAGATGTTTTCTCTGCTTGATGCCAATGAAACAGACTAACATCTTTTCCACGACCACAGGATGTGTCTTTGACATGGTTGTTGAAGAAATGAGAAGCTGCTCATCACATCTGCTGGAGTTAAATAACTTGTTTCCATGCAGAAATTATCCAACAGGAGGCTCGTACCTGTTTGCTTAGTTAAATCCAGGTGGTGACTTTTGTTTTGGTCTGGCAGTGTATTTCTCACCTGATTGAATTTGCTGTGAGAAACTGGACCGCTGGCCCTACAACTACTGATGTCTCATGATGCTGCAGGACAAAGAGACGACCTTAGGCTTACACTGCACTGTCGCTACAGCATGATCTTCATCGGTTTTTGTTTGGAGATTGAGCTCTTGTGTTTGTTGTTATTGCAACGTGATTTAATTTAAATACTGCAATAATCTTCTTGCCACATTCAGCTGAGATACACACGAACAGCTGGTGTTGGTCCAAACTTGTGTTTCCCTCGTCTTGGTCCTGGTCCTGGTGGTGCAGGTCTGAAGTGCTGCCCTCTCCGTCCTCCCTCCCCGGGACACACAGCTCCCTGTCTCCCCCTCTGGGAGACGTTAATGGAGAGGGCCAGAGAGCGGACATATTGATTTTAGACTTTTTCTTTCCCTCCATCAGACGGCGTGGCGGTGGAGGCAGACTGCCACAGGTCGGCTTATCGCTCAGACTGGAGGGCTGTTTTTCACTCTGCACGAGTCAACATGTCCGACTGAATGAGTCCCCCCCCCCCCGAGCTGAAGGACTGCGTGGAGGATCTGCAGCCGTCATGGACTCAGTCTCACAGGTTCACTTTAATGGTTGCCAGGTCCACTTATTATAAGCAACTTTGGGCTTCTTTTTTTTCAATTTCTTGTAAATACTGGCAGATTCAGGCTGCATTTTTTGGGCTTGTTCCAAAAGTCCAGTTGTTCATTTGGGCTTGTTGTGCCTCCAAACCCAGGAGGGATCTGATGCTCACTCTACTACCAATTTAAACTCAACCCAGAAGTTACACAAATGATTTCGTCCCATTCCAAACACAACTCCTGCGCCAGCGCCACAGTCCTCTCCCATGTTGTGATTTTTACCATAAATATTAGTCCTACCTTTATTTCATCTAAATATTTAGATTTCTTGACCATGAAAACATACCATTAGCAACTGGATTTATAATGATATCTATTTTAGTTCAGTAGTCATTCACAAAAATCACATTTTTCGTCATGACGGATCCAGATGGTGATCCAGATCACTCCCAAAATCTAATCATTTATTCCTTGTCCCAATCTGGACCTTTTCCTGAAAATGTCATCGAAATCAATTCATAACTTTCTGAGTTATCTTGCTATGCACAAACTGACAAAAAAACAAACAGACGCTAGCAACAACATAATCTCCTGACGCAGGTAAATATAAATTTTCCGGTAAACAGAGGCAAGAATGATGTTTCTACTAAAAAGAAATCCCTACAGTCAGAATTAAATTGATTTCTAATGTAGCTGGGGCTGTTTTCACCATAATAAAGCTGTAGAGGATCAACATAAAATTCAGATAAAGCCTGTCTATGTCTGTTTGGTTACAAGAACCAAGGTTAGACTGTTTATAACAGCAGTCCCTCTCTTCACTTCTGCATAAAGAGAAAGATGCTCCACCTCCAAATAAAATGATGTTGAAGAAGTAAACTAAGAGACAAATAAGAAAAAAACTGTGAAATTTAAATGTAATGTAGATGAAAATCAAGACACACTTTATGTAGACTTCTTAAATAAATAAAAATATAAATCACATTTAAAAAAAAAACAGCTGGAAGTGGCTTTTGTTGGCTTGTTTTTATTGACCTAGTTGCTTATTTCATTAGAAAAATCTGATCACACTAATGTAAAAACTAAGAAGAAGGAGATCATCGTAATAACCTGATTGCATGAGTCAACATGAACTTGAGTGTCGTGTGATCACCTGGTCAACCTGAGGATGAAGAGGTGGAGCTGAGGAGGGTCTTACTGAAACATGCGGGCTTAATGTCATATCAGCTACATCCATTTAAAACACACTCAAAACAACAATAAAATCAAAACAAAGCTGAAGATTTACTTCTGCCGTGTGTAAAGCCAGGAACCATTAAAGCCAAAACAGTCATCTGAAACAGGATGCAAGCACATTCATGTCTGGAAACATTGAACAAAGTCTGTGGACTGCTTTGAATTCTGTTTTCAGCCTCTTGTGGACAACTGCATTGTTTTTCTTTTTGTTTTTTTATAATTAACATTAACACGTTTACAGTCATTCACAGATCTGACAGGTTCATTTACCCCAATGGCAGTAAATTTCATTTCTTCAAATACAGGTAAGAAAAGATTTAAATAAAGGGGGAAAAGAAGAAGATGACGGGTCATTTTAGATGATACATCGACTGTTCCCACGATGGACTACAGAGCCCTGCAGTTATGGTTTGTAAACTATTAGGTCTGGAAGGACTCCATACTTTATAAAAGTGAAAAGGTTCTTCTCTTAAATAAAAAGCTAAGCATTGTCTTCAGCCTCTATTGAATTCTTGCATTGTTTTTTTAACCTGTTCAGCCCTGTTTTAAGCCTTCTGCTCGAAACTGACATATTCAAAAAGAAAAGAGTGAATCCCTGCAACCACAAGGTCTATTTCAGGGGTGTCAAACTCGATTGCACATGGGGCCAAAGCTCAAAACACTTTAGGTCAAGGACCGAAAAGGAAAAATATTTATTGAATACATTAAAACTAAACTTGTTTTTTTTAAATAAATATGAATAAATGGACACAAATACTATTATTCCAGGATAAACTATAAATAACTTTAAAAGCTTTTGCTCTCCATAAAAAATATCCTGTCAAAATAAAAAGTTGGAAATATGAACATGCAACAAAAAAAAATGAAATTATTAAAAAAAAATGTGCTTTTGTTCCCAGTTGTCTATTGTTCAGAAAGGCAGTTGTTGCACTGCATTATGGGATCTGTAGTTTGTGTGTTATCAACACATCATACCACCAGGCCATTAATAACAAAAACAAAACTATATAAAACAATCCGGAAGTGGCCCCTGGGCCTTGAGTTTGACACATATGGTCTATTTGAATTGTTCTGGTGTCATAATAAAGTAACACTTGAGAGATTTGTCCAGATGTGGAATTATCAGTATATGTGTCACTGGGACAGAGTAAATGAAGACAGAAAGATTCACAAAGTTTTAATGTGTATATCACTTGGAAAAGATGCTGGAGTGGCTGTAAAAATCTGAAAATAAATAACGAAATATTTTTTACATCATCTCTGCAAAGGACTGTTGTTATTAAGTGGTGCAGAGAAAAAATAATAATATGGTCAGGGGAGGATTTGGAAAAGAATTCCCTTTTCTTAATTTTTGTTGGAGAGTGTGCACGCATTCACAAAATCAGGCTGAAGAGGTTCAAACCGAACGCTGCAGCTCGCTCCTGTGATGTAATGTTAGTTTGCATTTTGGGAATCGAAGAAGATTGTGCAGGTGCTGACCAGAAGCAGACGAACACAAGAGAGCTTATAACAGTTCACAGTCTGCAGGACCTGATTATCTAAAGGAGATTTAGAGGCTGAATTATAGACGATATCCTGACAGGTTTTATTTCCATGACTTTCATTATTCACGATGACATGTTTTTGTGTGTTATGTTTACATCGCCACAATAACAGTGACATTTAATTACCTCTAATGTTTCATATGCTCTGCTGCTGCTGTTTGCTTTTATTGCTTACTTTAAACTTTGTACGGGGCTCATATCGCACTTTCCTATTTCCCAGCTGCACCCTTAAACCCGCTGCAGAAAGACTATTTTCCTCCAGGGATCAATAAAGTTTTATCTTCAAGAAATGGTGGACTCCAGAGTACAAATGAAAAGGAAGGTGAACTCTTCAGCTCCATCTCTCAGCCTCTGCCTCCTCTCCTCTTCCTCATACCCTCGTTTCTCCTCTTTCTCTCTCTTTTCTTGCTCGTTCCCTTCTTCCCTAATGACTACAATAATGAGGCGTTATGAACAGATGCTCTGAATATTCTGTCTCTAAATCTCTCTCTGGCTGTTTAATCTCCACTTTCTCTGTTGTTGTGATTTTTCTGATCAGATGGGTCGTTCTTCAGCAAATGGAAGCCTCATTACATCTCATCAGCATCTTTTCACCTCAGACTGACTTCAGGAAGTTTTTTAGACCATTTGTTTGTTTGTCCTGCTGCTAAAATGCTGCTGGTGATTATCAGGAGAAATTAAAGTATTCATAACCTTGTTTAAAATGTGGTTGTGATCGTGAAGCAGGTGTAAGCGATGATGTTTAAGTCATTTTATTGTTTGTACATGGTGGTGTTATTATCAACATTATTTTTTAAATTTTTGTATTTTTTTCTCAAGTATATCACACAAGTAGATGATCCCAGGCCTCGAAAACAGGTACCTCCCATGGTGCGTAGTCAGGTTAATCAGTGGGTCAAATCGGTATCGGGACAACCTTTTTCATCTTCATGCTCATCTCAAGAGTTGTGCGCTTCTGTCTACCGGGTTTAGGACAGGGCAGGCCATTGATTTGGGGAAGTTGATTGGCTTGTGCGAGGGTCATTGTACAGGATCAGACTGAACCTCCAACTTAGCAGGTTAGCTGCTCAGAGTAAGTCACCATGGTGATCTACCCTGATAAGAAATGAGCCGGCTTCGTGTTATCGATAAACCAGGGTTAACCCTGAAGTTATCTCTCTAAGACATTAATCCTGCTTTGTGCTCAAGGCCTTGGTACTGTTCCCATGTAAACAGGAGGCCGACACACAATAAAACCTTGTGTAAACGGCGCGTTAAGCCGGGCATCCACTGCATGACTTTTTCAATCGTGTACAGCTGCTGCTCATAATGTACGAGTGAATCGCAGGGGTTAACAGTTCACAGCTCACGATTCTTCTTCTCACCCTATACGACCGATGCTCGGATGCGATCTGACTGCTCACACTGTACATCCGAGAACGACACATCGGACTCTAGTATCTGGAAATGCAAAATAAAAAGTAGTAGTAGAAGAAGAAGTAGGAAGTGGTCGGATGCTCACAGATGCAAATGAATAACAAACAAAAACGCATTGCCCTGGCATCAAGGTGGGAAAAACAGGATGTCAAAGGTTTCACAAGGTAAACATCAGACACAAAAAGAACGTGCAGTGACTGAGTGGGAGCGTAATGCTGCCATGCTGCTCCGTCTTGTGCATTTGTTTTCTTTCTGTATCCATGTTTGTCCATGTGTAGTGTGACATAGCCTCACGAGGGGCGACCAGCATTTCAAACAGGTTTCATTTTCATCTGATCGATCGGGAGGTGGTTGTGAGGTGTTAATCGCTTCTCGTTACACGCACGATTGAGCCATAACTCGGTCCAGTCCCCAATATAGTCGCACAGGTGAGAAATCGTGTCAAAGAGGGCCAAAAATCGCACAGTGGATGCCCGGCTTTATGCCTATTGCTGCATTCACACCGCAAGCGACCCAGCTACCAAAATTGCATCGCCCACTGACGTAGCGTCGTGCATCCATAAATACCTCATTTTGGTCACCATTGTCGTCGCTCGGTGACGTCACGTCCCCTTGAATTTCACCGCGATCATATCATATATCATATAATAGGATGAATAAGCAGACATTATTCCAGCTGTATCCTTTTCATTCCCTTATCAACCACAAAACACTGCAGCTGATGCCCTGCAGCAGCATTATCTGTGAGTTTACCGCGGTCCGGAACTAATGTCCTCACTGACTAATGTTTCCCACACGGACATGGACTGTTACTCTGTAGTCCGGATGAACAACTGTCTGTGGAGGATACCGTCACACAAGCACACACCTGCACACACCTGCTGATTGATAAACTCTTTTTACTTTCACGTCGCATGACAAGCTATGTGGTAGTGTGAAAGGCGGCTGTCCCATTGCGGGAGGGTTAGCCCCGCCCCATCGCAGCTGTACACTGACTTTGCATGGAGAGTGATCACCGAGGTAGTACAAGTAGCGTCCGGTGTGAACGCAGCATAAGTCACACAATCCCGTTTCTCATGGCGATATAGCACGACTGTACACGATTGACGAAGCTGGTGTGATCGCTATGATACGGGATGAAATGACTGTCTCACCCCTTGACACACCTCGTAAATACACTGTCAGTAGCGCTTCTACAGCGCTTCGGGGGCGTTTGTCCCGCTCCAGTTAGGTTAATACAATGAAATGACGAGGATTCCATGAATTTCCATCCAACTGACACGACGTCAGCCCCGCTCGAGCTCAGTTCGCGTCACGTAAGACCCGACTGAGCCCCGTCGCTTGGCCATCTTGAACGGGACACAGTCAGGGGCAGAAAGGGATACATCCTTGTCAGTCATCCTCATAAAGCTTTCTGGATTGAGCCAAGATCAGCCCGACTGAGCTCCGTACATGCCGCGCTAATACCGTTCGCCTTAGGACTGCATTAGGCTTCCACCCTGCTAAACTGAGAGCGGCGATTCTCCACGACAGTTTTGAACAGTTCAAAACTGTCAGGACCCTTCCACGTTCCCCACCGTTTATCCACGACTATACAACGCTGATCCAGATCAAGTAGAGCATGCACCACAACCAAAGCATGTTTCATCAGGATTATGACAATGGTGCACAATCGCCATGAGAAACGGGAATGTGTGACTGGGGCTTTAGCCTCAAATAAACTGAGAACTGACTGAACCATGCCCTGGTTTGCCGTCGTATCCCGTCTCTCCCTTTGGCCAAAGACGTAGCCTGGGCCTAACAGAGTGTGATTTCAACAAATGCATTAAAAAAAATCTCAATCTCTGACATGATTCTACTCAAACAATCTTGCTTTTTATTTACTGGGAAACTCCAGAACAGAATCTGGTTGGTTCCTAATGTTTCTGTTCCAATGAAATACATCCTAACAAACATCCCCCTCTCACAGCTGGTGTTATTTTCAGACAAGAGGCCGACATGAATCGTTTGAAGTCGAGCGGTCTGTCTTCATATTTGTCAGCGAGCCGTTGATTGAATCTTTTCATCTGGGTCTGCGGTTTCCTCCGTCCTTTATCTCTTCACGGTCACCAGATGTGAGCCAACTGGTCCGTGAAGAGCCGTCCTCCTGTCGTAAATGAGCGGAGTAAACCGGGCTAATCAGGACTGCGAGGTGACGGGCCGTTAATCCCCCGTCCAACCAGAAAAAAGGAGATATGCCAAAAAAACCTGTCGCTCCATCTCTCACTCCTGACCCGCTCTCTTTCATCTTTCCATCCGAGCGGCGGGGGCGCCAGGGGAGTTTTTATCCCCAATCCACAATCACCTGTACGTGTGTGTGTGAGGATGCTCTTTCTGTTATTTTACACTCCATTTAGCTATTTCTTCCTGGTTTTTCATCGCAGGGCTCCGCTCGGTAATCAGCCTGCGGCCTGATAAGGCGCCGATAAGCCCGCTGCAGAAATCACATAATAGATCAGAAATTTTTTGGCCGGTTTGGAGGTAATTACCAGATCTTACCTTTTAATTCTGCTGGCAGCTCCCTGTGATCTGTGGAAATGAGGAGGAATGCAGCGTGAACCTGTTTTAATTGGTTTTTAGATGACTTTCACATGAACTGTGAAATTGTGGTAATCAACAGAAAGGGCGAGATGGGTTTGAACCGCCGCAGAAATGCCTCTTCCTGTAAGTCCGAGAGAAGCATTTTATGTTTTTAGGTCAGAATTTACATGAAGCTGCTGCATCACAGAGCCTCCAAACCCTAATACCTGCCATTTCACCCCTTTAACCCATCAGACCTCAGCCTTTTAAGAACAACAACCCTGATTTATGCGTGGATGTTGTCAAGCTGTCATCGCCCACCTGTTCAGGACTGTATACCCTTTGTCATGAATTTGTCATTGACTTATCCATCATTGTCTGTTGTGTCAAGTGTCCTTGAGTGTCTTTAAAGGCACTTTTAAATAAAATATATTATTATCTCAGAGAGGGAACAAACTCATGTGTTGCATGTTATAATCGGGATCAGCTGTGCACTCTGCTCAAACCAAAACAAAGACACATCCACAAGGACTCTGTTTTTGTCACTTGTTATCAGCAGTAGAGATGCTACATCTTTTTATTGTCAGCGTTGAGCTAATCAACATGATGTCAGTTTTTTTTTTTAAAAAGGAAGTCCTCCTTGCATCTACACATTCAGGCATCAAACTGAAATCAAAGACCTTAACCTGTTCAGCCCCAAAGTTCCTGATTTCAGAATGCTTGATGCTCTCCAACAAAAAATGTCAGAAAAAGTGAACTGTTCATGTAGAAATATAGTCATGCTGCACATCAAATTAAACAGGAAATTTACAGCTACACAAACATATGACATTTTTACACACACCAAACACAACGTCAGCACCAAGCAAATGAATTATCAAATATCCAAATCTGTTTCACTTTGATTCAAACTCGTGTTGCTTTGTATGGATTTCTTTGAATGGGAAAATGTAGAGAGTTCTGGTTGACTTTCTCCAAAAAGAACCCCAAAAATATAACATTTATTTAATCATTTTTGAAATATTTTTTTCAAAAACTGTCACAGATAAGCAGAAGACGATAAAAACTAGGGCTGGGTATCGATTCAGATTTTCTGGATCGATTTGATTTGATATTAAGAGGTCTCAAATCGATTCGATTCACAATTTCAAATTTGTTCAGTCTGGGTTACTTCAGTAAAAATAATGCTGTAAATGACTTTTTGACCTGGTACATTATTAAAACTGTTTTTACATTAGGAACTGAACCCAAAGCAGTTACATTAAAGGAGACATATCATGCTGATGCATGATTTAATACTTACATAATATAATAAATTTGAAAACAAGACCTTACACCCCCTTAATTTTCAAAAAATGAGATATTGTATTTTTTCTGATATCCTAGAACGAGATTTGATGCCTCTGAAAATAGGTCATTGCGAGATGTCCGTGAGATTTAAATCGTCGTGATGACACGAGGTACCTTTCTTTTTATTGGAGTAATCTGATAAAACACTTCCTCCTCTGTGATGTCCGTTAGCCACAAAACCGTCACAGAGGAACACATCCACCAGCAGCTGTATATAGATCCCTAGCTCACACTCACTCATTACCAGCTCTGGCCTGTAGGGGGACTCAATACACGGTCGCTGATTTTGAGCCTGCTGGAAAATACAGTAGAAGAAGAAGGACAGGCTGGCTCTACCCCCGATAGAACTGACCAATCAGAGCACAAAGGGCTGTGACGTTGGGAGGTAACTTTAGGTCATCCTGGAAACCGAGTGTTTCAACGAGAGCTTGATAATGGCCTAAAATGAGGATTTTGAGAACGCTGTTGTGGGGCAATGAAGGAACTAAATGACTTGCACTGAGGGCAGAAATGCTTTACAGGCATCCTAGTCTGGCATAGTGAAAAGGAGAAACAAGCATGATATGTCTCCTTTAAACAAATATTAATGATTTATCATGAATGCATATTCTGCAAGTTACTTGTTTTTTGTCAAACTTGTCTTTTCTTTCATGCTTGTTAAATCTGAAATATGTCCAAACGTCAACTTTTGAGCTCTCTGGTGGTGCCCCTATAGTGCTACTCGCTTCTGCCATGTTTGTTTGACTGCTTGCAGTAACATCTCAAGAGATACTGTTCAGTGGAAAGCAGCGCTAAATGCAAGACTAGCAGAGTTGATACCACAGGCTGCTTCTCAGACCGTCCAATGAAGAAAAAACTATCCACGTTATAAGATCGATCTTTGGATTTTATGGATCGATTATGAACCAGTTCAAGGGAAATCGATTAAAATCTATTAAATAATTTTTTTTTAACCCAGCCCTAACAAAAACTGTTGTAATTGGGTGTAATGAACACCAAAGTGACCTAAAAGTGAAATCTAAAGTTTGGTATATCAGAAATGTCAAATGGGACTAATGGAGCCAAACTGTGCCAAGATTGGGCCTGACCACTCTGTAGTAAAACCTCTCTAACTTTGCTCTGCATCACTTTATCAGACTCAAACTTGGCAGAAGTAATGTTCACATATTTTCACATTCATTCATAGAGTTCTAAAGCTGCAGCTGCATCATTCCAAAGAGATATTCACTATAAAAACTTGTTTTTTAGGCAAATGATTCTGCCTTCTATCTTCATTTACTCTGTCCCAGTAACACATATACTGATCATTCACATCTGGACAAATCTCTCAAGTGTTACTTTATGATGACACCAGAATAATTCAAACAGACCTTGTGGTTGTAGAGATACACTCTTTTCTTTATGTCATTTTGGAGCAGAGGGCTTAAAAAGGGGCTGAGCATATGAAGCTGAAGCACTTCTTCAGCTGAAAAAGAGAGAGAGTTTTATTTGCCGGCCTTCCCTCGTCCTCGTTGGTGTTCTCGTGGTTTACAGTGAGCCTGTCCCTGAAATCCGCTGGCTGCTGTGTGTCAGGATCAGATGGTTGGAGGCCTCGGGGCTTCACGGTGGGCATGGGTGCTATCTCTGGCACAGTTGTTATTGAACTGTTTACCCTGAGCGAGGATGGAGCGGGTGGAGCGAGGGGTGACCGTGTGGGTGTTTGATGCCCTCCATCTTTCTCTGTCAGCACGGCTTCTCTCTGTATCTAATCCTGCCAGGACACCAGCTGCTCCCACGGCGGCGTCTCCTCGGGCGCACCACACTTCCTCTCAGCGCCCCCCACCCCTCCGCTCGCTCCCACCCATGGCGCCCCGTGGCCACGAGGCCTGTGTAGTTCACAGTGTTGGAATGATGGCTGTGACAGTGGTGTTTTTCTGCTCGCCTGCATCAGAGCGCCAAAGACCGCCGCTCTGACAGGACGGTGAAATGATCAGCTGACGATCCACTGGATCTGTAACCGAGGCCTTTTCCCTCAAAGTGGACTGACTAACATCTGCAAACAGTCAGCTCCTACAGCTGAGCATGAGCCAGAGAGGAAGTTAACACAGCAGCAGTTCCTCCAGTGTCCACCGGGGGCAGAGTCTGCAGCAGCGGGACTCACACTCGTGTTAAAATACCGGATAATGGGCATCATGAGTTCATCACTACCACAAATTCTTATTTTCAGTAAGAATATCATTGCTTATACTTCTATAAAATGATCACCACAACCATTCAGACATGAGGACCCTCCTGAAAACCAGATGTAGCATCTCAAGAGGCTAACCTCTAATAAATCAGACGACAGGTCTATGGTTCATGGATCTGTCTCTAACTTTAGTTCTTACTTTAGTCCACTTGTCTCCTCTTACCTCCCTTCCTTCACCCTCACACCAACACAGCATGGTGTGGATTTGCTGTTCATCATGAGACTGGGATCCACATTCAAGATTTCCTGCTGCTTAACAGAAGGTTTTTTCTTGAGCCATGATGGAGGGATTCATGATTGGCTATATGGATTCATGTTGGTGTTGGATGGATATATTTGTATATGTGTATTTTATGCTCTATTGTAAAGTGTCTTGAGATAACACTTGTGATGAATTGGTGCTATTTAAATAAAGATTGATTGATTGACTTTATTAAAGGTTTCAAAAATAATCCTCCATCAGGGACTCTGGTCTCGTTTTTGAAAAGTTTCTTTTGGTGTGAAAGCTCACACAAACTCTGGTCAGCTAAAATATGGGTATAGTTTCATTTCCAAATGGTCCACAGTTTGGTTGGTTTGGCTGAATATCACAGAAAAGCACACGTATCGTTCACCTCTGATCTTCTTTACTGCTTAATGTTTATATGTAAATATGTCTATATGTTGTTCCAGTCAGTATGCAGGTGCCATTTGATGCAGCTTGAATGCAGCTTTATCCTTATCCTTAAAACTTCTGGACAGCTCTGACCTGAAGGATGTATTCCTGAAGCTGGAGGTGTATTTCAAGCTCCTGATGCAACAATGGGGCAGCTGGCAGGAGCAGAAACCACGGCCTGTGGCAGGAGGCAAAGCTAGAGTCCACCTGGGTGTGGAAGAGTGTGAAGGAAGTCCAAACCAGGAGGAAAGAAGCAGTGCTTTAAAAGAAATCTTAAAACCTATCTTTAAAAAAAAAAAACACAGTTCGCTTATTTCTTTTTATGGGTTCTCCATTATTTGAAGAATAGATGTTCATTGTTTGTAATTGTTAATTTTATTGTTTTTATCTTACTCTGTAGCACTTAGATTGTGAAAATGTGAAGTGCAATAAAAAAAAATGTTATTATTGTATTATTGTATTGTATTTATGTATTATTATTGTATTTATTATTGTAATTATTGTTAAAATAATAATAATAATAATAATAATAATAACAATTCTTCTTCTTCTTCTTCATATTATTATCATTACTATTATATTCAACTTCTCCTCAAAATTTTTTCAAAACTTTTTGGGGAGAAGTTTTCTACTTGACCCCAGATATTCTTATCTGGGGTCAAGTAGACAAAGTTAATCTATCAAAAGTTTGTGACAAACAGAAAGTGTTATTTCAGGAACATTTTGAGCAGGAATGAGGAATTTAAACCAAATTTGGCTTTTAAACTTAAACCTATTCAAGCAGAACATTCAGCCACAGCATGGTGGTGCAATGAAATTTTAGGTTTTTTTCTACTTTAAATCGTAATTTTAAATATGTTTGTCACGTAAAAAAAAAATCATTATTTTTAGTCAACTTGTCCCCAAAACATTAAAAAAAAAAAGTCCTATCTGGGATTAGATATACAAAGTTTATCTCTCAAAAGCTTGTGAAAAAATGAAAGTGTTGTTGCAGAAACATTTTGAGCAGGAATAATGAATTTAAACCAAATTTAGCTTTTATACTTGTTCTTAAGAGCTTCTCTGAAATGTCTGAAAACTATCAAGCAGAACATTCAGCCACAGCACGGTGGTGCAGTGAAATATCAAGGTTTCTATTTCATATCGAAATTTTAAATATGTTTGTAACGTATTCAGCTCCTCAGTTTCAGTTCAGTGTAAATACAGAACAAACATGACGTACGGTCACTAATGTGTCCATGTTGTAGTTTGGGTAATTCTAATCTGCACAACATTTTAATGAGAGAAAATGCTGGAACATGGACTCATTAACACTGTTCCAAATGATGTGCTGACATTAAGTCAGCTCCGTGGCGTGCTGCTGTTTGTTGCTGGGGTTGGCGCCGACAGACCTTGTGTTTATATGCCCTCAAACGGAGCGCTGTGATTGGCTGTCACCTCTGTCACCGTGGCGCTCTGATCTCCCGTCAGTGTCGTCTTTGAGGCACATCTGCTCCTTAACTTAGAAGAATCAATACGCTGCTGCTCGGGGCGACGGCGTGGGGGAGGAGCCGGGCGAGGGAGGCTGATGCATCAGGTTATGTTCTGCAAACACGCAGCAGAATAATGAAGCCGACTGACGTCATCACAGTCAAACTTTAACTGCTAAGAAAAGGAAAACACGCACATGAGGGAGAGTTTACATTAGTCTCTCTGAAGACGTTCATGTTAAACTCTTTAGCTTCCCCTCCTTTTGTCTCCGCTCGTCTTTTCTTCCCTGCTCTTTGTTGTTGGCTCCTTCTCCTCCTCGCCCCCCCCTCTCCTAAATCTCAGATTAAAGGAATGATGCAAACTCCTCGCCTCTCTCATGCTTGATCCTTTCCGAGCGACTCCACTTGCCAGCGGCCTCGGGAAGTCAAGAAGGCGTCTTTTTATAGCCGGTGTAAAAACAAGCAGCGCAGCACATGTCTTTAATATCCATGTGCAAAACAAAATGTGGCATTAAGCTATGCATACAACCCCCCCGGAGTATCAGGTCACAGCACGCCATCAAACATCATCCAGCTCGGGTTGGTGTTCTGCAGGAGCCGAGCGGGTTCTCCTGCTCTGGTGTTTGGATCGTAAACACCTCTCTTTTATGTTTTAATGATGCTCACTCTGCAAACAGACGCAGACCCAAAATGTTCACATTACATTAGAGCAGAGGCATGCTGGGAAGAGTGTTTGTTTGACAGGAACAACTTTTCAAGTATGTTTGTAAAAAGAAAAGAGGACTGAAGTGAGAAGTGTTTTTATCTCTCAGATTGTTGATACCTGGGAGTATCTATAACTACTCTGTTTGGGTTTATTGTACAGCTTCATGGTAATTTCTTCATCTTATGATAAAAACACAGCAGATTTAGGACCATTTTCTACCTCTGAACACAACAAAAGTGAACAAGAAAGCCCGATTATGTCAGTTTTCTGTGAGAACAATGACTGTATGTCCTGAAAAACAGGCCTCTCCTTTCAGGGATCCTTTATGTTCTGGATAAAAAACAAACAATTTTTGCTCATGCCAAACAATAAATCAAAAACATGCAGGGATGGTTAGTGCAGATGTGAAAATAAAGCTGCAGCAGATTCACAGGATTTGTTTGTTGATGCTATAAAACTCATCTTAAAGTGTGTATTTCCATCAGGCATATATCTAAAAGGGAGGCTTTTTTGTAATTACTTAGAAACTCCTCACAGCATCTGTAATGAGACTTTTCTGGGAACAGATATTCTTCAGCGAGTGCAGAGGAATCACCTACAAACCCGACATTAGACCGACATAACAATACACACTGCCCCAATCTTGAATTTGAGCATAGGAAATAAATGCATAGAACAAAAGACAGAGGTGAAGTTATTAGGATTAATTATTGATGAAAAAAAATTGTTGAATAGTTATATTGATCAGACAGTGATGAAGTTGGGCAGATACATGGCAGTGGCAAGACACTGGAAGAAATGTACGCCAAGCTACCTGATCAAGCAACTAATTCAGGCACTAGCTCCTTCATAATTACATTATCGTGCAGTCATCTGGTCAAATAAAGTAATTTATATAAGCTGCAAGTAGCACAAAATAAAGCTGCTCCTATAATTTTGAATTGACTATATAGAACAAGCAGTACATTGATGCTGAATAAACTAATCTGGTTACATATTGTAAGTAAATTACTTTATTTACTAGTGTCCTTTATAAAGAGCATTATTATAAATAAAATCCCAGAAGTGCTCTGTAGTAAATTAACATTCTTCTGAAGGTAGATTTAGGCCTCCAAGCAGGACAAATGTGATACAAGGGAAGAGAGGCCCAATCAGGGAAGAGAGGCGGGAGTTGCAGACGTCGGACGTGACGAACACCGGAAGTTGAGAACGGACATGTCGATTAGCCTATTGTCCTCATGGCTACTCAGTGAAACTTGGCGAAATCTGCCCTCCTCAGAAGTTTACTTGTCGGGATTGTCTTTGACGAGGTTCATGTCACATATAAGTGTTAAATGAATCATCTGTGTGGTACAATTTCGTGTAAGGCGATAGTATAAGGCCGTTAGCTGTTAGCAGCTAAGTTAGCGGCTTACGGCTAACAGTCATTAACTGTTGTTAGCTGTTACTGATTAGATTCATCTTGTCTTTTTAGAACCTAAGTGTTTTTACTGTTCTTTTATTAAGCCAAAAAAGGTATGGTTACCTTGACATGTTTCGACGTTACTCTGCCGTCTTCTCCAGAAACTGTCGTCCTGACCGCTGTGACGTGTCTTTATCAGCTGTTTCCGGGAGAAGAAGACGACAGAGTAACGTCAAAACACTCAAGGTAACCATACCATTTTTGTCTTAATAAAAGAACAGTAAAAACACTTATGTTGTTAGCTGTTGGCGGCTAAGTTAGTGGCTAACGGCTAACGGTCACTGACTGTTGTTAGCTGTTAGCGGCTAAGTTAGCCGCTATGTATGCTACATTATAGTAGGCAACCCTGCTTGATGTGGATTGGTCTGTGATGAATGTGACGAGCCAAACGATTGTCCAATCACAAGCTTGTGTTTTTTTTTAACATTCTGCCCCTGAAAACAAATTCAAAGGGCTCCTACCCAGATGGACTAGTCAAATATTTCTGTGGCAGATATATGGAGCTGTCCTTTTGGTTTGTCAGGTTATTGAGAAACCCTACCTCAAAAAAACACAGAACCAAACACCGCTGTCCTTTTGCCTCTTCTGACTGTCGGAGCTCTGATAAGAACACTCCTCCTCCAGACCTCACATTCATAAACATCATTTTTCCTTCACTGAACTTTTTCTCATGTAAACTCCAAACTGGTTCTAGATCTTAGCGCTCTCCTGCACTCCGTCAAAATCCCTGAAACACAGTGAAAACAATGGAGGTTTGAATAATGACAAAGAGAATCCAGAGCGAATGAGCGGAGATAATCTGAAGGATGGAGCGTCACAGAGAGATGTGTTTGTTATGGAGGGCCAGCTTTGGCCTGCGGGTGGCTGCAGATTAAAAACTCCTCGTCCTGAGCCTTCGATGATTCAGGGAGATTTAAGTATCAGTTTAAGAGCCTTCAAAAGAGCTTTGGTACGCCTCTCAGACGGGGTTTGAGGAGAGATGGCAAGAAGGAGATAGAGTTCCTCTTTGCATCAGATTTGGTTAAATCAGACGAGGCAGAAAGACGACGACGATGAAGAGGAGAAGAAAACAACACGGGACGGAGGATGTGTTTGTTCAAAGGGATGTTCAGGAAAGTTTTTACAGCGTGTTGGATCAGGCTGAACTTCCTGTACAGATGGGTTAGCTCTGAAGATTTACATTCACGTTGGTGTGGCTGTGACTGTCATTCTTTGTTTATGGTTGATAATTTTGGCCTTTGCAAAGTTACATGAGTCTTTATGCTGCTTATAATTAGATTGATATTTCAAAAAGACAACAAAGTGTCTCCCTCCATGCTGAGAGTGAAACTAAATCATTTAAATCACAAAAGAGATGAGTGTTCGAGCTCTGCTGAGTGAGAAAAATCAGAAAAAAAAGAAAATCTCTCCTGCACTTTGCCAATTTCAGACTTTCTGCATCCTCCTCCACTTTGATGCATGTGACAGAAGGAGAGATAGAGGTGTGGTGGCACATCTGAATGTAGCATCTCCTCAGGGCTCCGTCTAGCCCCTCCCACCACTCCTCGAAAATCATGCCACCTGGTCACATGCACGGGTGCCGCTGATTCACAACCAGTAGACTGATTCAACATCAAACCCTCAGCACAACGTTTATGTTTTACACGACACCAAGTCATGTCTCAGTCAGCACCAAAACATTATCATAGTAAAGTTAAAAAAAACAAACATGTAAAGTTAGTTAGCTGTCAAATCTCCTGTTTTGGCCGTTAAACTACCGTATTTTACGTATTTTATCCTCTCGGACTGGAGCTTGGTTGGGGTTGTGGGACGGCTCACAGCGGGCTTCCCTTATTTTAAAAGCCTTAACTTGACAGGTAAGCATTCTCCAGTGTAGCTGGATCCCTCTCAGCTCAGCTACACTGAATCACAGTCTGTGCACGCCGGCAAAATGTACGAGCAGGAGGCGAGCAGAACGGCGACGGGATCTGATTGGTTTAAAATGTGGGCTACAAAGATTTTATTGGTTGGTGTTTTCCCTGTTTTACTCCTGCTGTAAATAGATTTTTCGCACTATTTTAAGAACACATTATGAATTGATTGCCAAAGATCATTTTAACCAGTATTACAAGAAGTGTATCTAAATCAGATTACCAACCCCAGCTTTAATAGAAATAACTTAACTTTAACTTAACTTTTACTTAAGAAGACTAACAGAATATCTTCCGGTTTTCGATACTTTCGTGTATATTTTTAATTGAGCAATACGCAGGTTGGAAAAATAGGCATAAGCAGGTAAGAACTATAATTTACAGACTGAAAAAGGACAAAGAGGATATTTCTCAGAGACATAATATACTGTGTCTTGAGATTCTTTATTCGGGTGTGCCGAATATCCATAATTTTAAGGAATATTAATACATAAACAAAATAAAAACAAATAAAAACAAATAAACAACAAACATTATTTCACCAATGTTCCAGGGGACAGAAAAAAGGCAAACAATCACAAAAACTGCTTTTTCTTTGTATAGAATTTAAAGGTTTACAAAGCTAATAGTTGATAACAAATAGCAATCAAAATACTTTTAAATTAATCATAGTGACTCGACTACAGATAAGAATGATTTGATAACTGCTGTGTAAAAAGTAGAGCCCTGTTGTTTATCAAAAATGTTTTTTAATAGTCCATCTCACCTATTTTGAGTTATTTTTGATTGCTATTTTATTTACAAATAAGTCAGAAATAAAGAAAATTCCTGTTTATCATTGTAGTTTTCTCTGTTCCCTGAAGTGTTCGCAGACTCAAACAATGATTTGATTTTTTTTTTTTTTTTTGAGTTTAATATTCCTGAATTTATTGATGATCCCCGCCAAACAGTTGAGCTGGTAGTTAAAGGGTTAAACCAAAATAGTTTGAAAACCACGTGATGGAGCAGCTTTTGGATGTCATGGAGACATGGACCAACATGTCTGAAGTTTCAGCTCCTTGTTGAATCAATGCCATCAAGACTTAACCCTTTCATGCATGAATTTATTAAATCACATGGGAATGATTTTTAAAATATGTGTTTTTGCTTTTAAACAAGCTCAAAATAATGTGCAGTTTTTTAATATGTTTTGAGTGAGTTAATGATTAATAATAATTCAATGGAATATAAATTATAGTTAATACTGCAGTTTAATTAAACTATTTATATTTGACTAAAAAATAAAATAAATAAAAAATACAAAATTAGTTGAAATCTGAATACATGCATAATACACAGAATAAACTCCTGGAGATTCATTTTTGCTCACAGATAAAAAAAAATCTGCATAAAAATGTTCCTTACATCTCATTGAATTAGAGTATATTTTCTTTCCTGACTAATTCTTTGAGAACAGAATGATTTAAGACTTAATCCTGAAGGGTGTGGTGCATATCAGTCTTTGTTGGACCTTTTGGATTTATGATGTAATATCTCAAAATGAACAAAAATACAAAAAGATCATATTTTTATGACACTTGAGGATGTAGTTTTGGTGTTAACCACCTGGTAGTTGGGACATGGTTAGTCTAAATCAGGGGTGGGCAAGTTGCGGCCCTCCACGTAACTAAAAACCAGCAGTTGTAAATAAGAAGAAAACTCTGATATCCAATAAAAATAATTCTTATATAATCTAGACTGATATTTTTATTGGCTTATGTAAATTGCTTATGACCTTACTTTGCTATAGTATCTCTAAATCTCTTTTATGAGACCTTTGAACAGTAAATCAAGTACTACTCAATACTATAATGTAAAATGGCAACAGCAAAATATTTGATTTGAAAAAAGCTTCATTGGCTTTAATTCCATGTATGTGAGCTAAATTTGCTTGAATTCTGTGTCAAGTTCATTTGATTATGCATAATAATATTGGTATTCTTATTTTGTGACAAAATTATATTTCATATGTTGTTTATCCAACATTCTTTTCTTCATCGAGAGTTTCTGAAAATTTGTAACAATGCGGCCCTCAGGCTGGGAAAAATGGTTTTATGTGGCCCTCTTGATAATTAAAGTTGCCCACCTCTGGCCTAAATGGTCCAAAATATTGAATAAATATCTGTCCACAGTAGGTGACACTGTGCATGAAAGGGTTAAAAGAGGAGGGCAAAAGAGGATCGACCTGGTTATAGCAAGGTGTACCTAATAAAGTGGCCAGGTTGAAGTCAAGGTCTAAGGTCTGATCACGTGTGTTGTCTCCGTCCTGAGTCCACAGTGCTGCCGTCACGTTAGAGTTAATCACATTCACATGTCTTTACTCTTTCTTCTTCCCTCTGCAAACTTTCACTTCCTTTTGCTTCTGTCCTTCAATCACTCTTTCTCTCCCTCCTCCCTCCCTCTCTCCTCTTTCCTCCTCCCTTCTTCGCTCTAATGAGGTACTTTGGAGGGGGGAGCATATGCTCAATTAGCAGCTGAAGCCTGGCAGAAGGGAACGAGACGCTACCAATTTCCTGTTTTCTCGTCTCTGCACGCTCAAGACTCCAGCTGAACATCCCAATCTGTGCATGTGTGCGTTCATCAAACTCCCAGCTGATGCAGGTGTGTGTGTGTGTGTTTGTGGATGTGAGAGTCAACGGGAAGACTGATTCGTTCTGTAAATGCTTCGGCGTCACTGCAGAAAAATGTTTGTGGAGTCTGAAAACAGAAAGACAAAGGAGTGAATCCGCCTCGGTGTCTCTTTGAAATCCGGCCTTACAGCTGCTGTGGAGAAACCAGATCCACTGCCCACAACGTCGAGCTCCCCAACATGATCCAAACACACTCTGGACACACACTAAAAGGATGTATAAGGAAAAGGAGTGGGAAACAGAGCATGATGAATCAAAGTGTCCAGAAGAAGGTTCATCTGGGGCCCCACCTGCACAGAGCAGGACTCTAATGTCCAAAAACAGATGTATGCTAGACTCTCCTGAAGAGCTCTGTCTCTGCTTAATGTTTCACCAGACCAGAGTCTGCTGATAAAAATGATTTATGCTAAAGTTAACCTGGCTGTGAACTTCCTCCCCAAAGTGGCCGTAAAGATTAACCAAAGCAGACCACAGGCCTTCACCTCAATGACCACGACGCAGAGCAACTTTGATAACTTTACAATCCAAAAAATATATAAACAAGACACGAGAGCAGGGCACAAAACAATCTAACAACGAGACGCACAAATAAGAAGATGGCTCTCAAAACATGTCATGAATAACCAAAGCACACCAACTGCATGTTCAAGACATTAAAACTGATGCAAAGCAAAACACACAGCAGCATAAAAAAGACCAACGGGCCCAAAGAATGAAGCACAAAATAAAATGCATCAACACCCGTATCCCACCTATAAAATACAATCAAATCTTCCTTGAGCTACACAGCAAGAAATCAGACCTTAGAGAGTGTGTTTGTCTAACTTTAAGCCAGAATTATCCAAAAGATTTATTTTAGCTCTCCTGCATTGGCGTGTCCAAATAAATGTCAAGGACATAAATGCAAAAATAAGGCATTAAATTATCCAAAAATATGAGAAAACATCTGCTTATCAGGCTTTTCTGTTCATTTTAGGACACCTTACAAGTGTAATTTAAATTTCTTCAATTTTAATATAATGAGATCAGACGTGAAGTCAAGTGAAATATTTGGTCTTGTATTTGGACAAAGGTCCTTCCTTACATCTGGACTTCTGCGGAGTATGAACAACATTTTCTTATAATGTCATTAAAATCTGAGTTTTGGAGTTATTGTTTATGCAACAGGCTCCCTCATAGACCTCGCACACAATCACAAGCACAACTCATATTTTCTATTTGATCTTTTTACTTTTCTTTCTTTTTAAAATTGTTGTGGTATGTATTTTGTTACTAGTTTGTCATAATTTCTGAGTAACTTATTTTTGTTAGACTGTCTTTTTTTCTTTTTTTCCCCTCTTTTCTTGCACGTTACATGTGAATATAATCTTGTGGAACTTTAATATACTTTAGGTGGAGGCTTCAAATAAGACCTTTGGTTTTTCCCCTCTTCCTGCACCTCGTGTAATTTGATATCTTTGACTTTTGTGTATTTCAGAACTGTGCAAAACAACTAAAATAAAACAAAAAATTAACACACTAATCTGTATCATCACAGCTACACCAGAGCTCCTTCAGTCCTAAAGACAGGAAGAATAAAACCTGCACTGCAAAAATTCAGATCTTAGAAAGTTTATTTGTCTAATTTAAAGTCAAAACCTCCACAACACTCACTAAAACCTCATTCATTTGATGAGTCCAGATGGATATATTATTACAAGGATTAAAAACAAAAATAAAGAACAGAATAATGTATCATCATGAGAAAATATCTGCCAATGGAACAAGCAACATTTCACTCCTTGAGGGTCTTAAAATCAGGAATAGAAACTACTAAGATGGCTCATCTTACTTCTAAGACATCGTACAAGTATTTTTTTCCACATTGGCAGATATTTTAACTTATCACAGGTGATCCGTGGTTATTTTTTAGCTTTTAAGTGCTTTAAAAAGATGTGTAGCTGGACATGTCAGGCAGTTTTGACTTAATGTAAGTCATGTGAGATTTTTAGAACACCTCCTTGATTTGAGTTTTGCAGTGTGGAGCTGGTGTGAGAGCAGCAGGTGAGCCACAGGAGGACACTCTTACCTGTTTGCTGCTGGAAGATGAGGAGTCATCCTGAAGATCAGCCTCCACTTTGGTCTGGATCATGACTGTGTTGTTGTTGAAGGCTGGATCCAGAGTGTGGTGACACCTGCTGCTGAATCATCCCAGAACATGAAGCTGAAGTCAAATCCAGCTGAACTTTGACTGAATCAAACCTTGGTGAAGATGAAGGTTGGATTCTCTCCACTGCATCTGTGAGGCAGCTCATGGCTCCCAAATTCCCAATCAACCAGGCCTCACAGCCAAGACAGGAAGTGACATCACACCAGGAAACCTGCATCTCTGGGAGTTGTAGTTTTCTAACACAAAGAACAGGAAACAACTCCTGCTAAAAATGAACACTTCAGTTTAAGGCTGGACAACAAATCTAACTTCAACTTCATTATTATCCTGTGGGAAAATAGTTTTTTAGCAGTACAGCAGAACATAGCAAAATCTAAGGAGTAAAAAAAATCTGGAGTTAAGCAAAAAACAGTGAAATAGTTAAACTTCTGTAGTTTATTCAAACATGCAGACTCCAGCCTGTGCTCGTAGGTAGGGGTGGGCGATACTGGGAATTTTGGTATTGATCCAATACCAAGTAAATACAGGGCTAGTATCGCCGATAACGATACTTTTTACATGAAATGTAATGATCATTGAATAATTTTGTAATTTTGCCTTGAGTTGGTTGATTATGATTATGGTAAAACACAGCACAAAGATTTTAAGCAATAAAAATGCTTTTTATTAATGAACCACAACAATAGAACAAAATTTTAACTGTATAAAAGTAATAAATTATTCCACGTTTAAGAAAAAAAATCACAAGTGCAAAATAACAAAAAAAGCAGCAATGTAAAATAAATAAATAAATATAACAATATCAACATCACAACAAAAAATACCTTCCATTGAACAAATAAAGTGTAAACTACAGTTAACCTTAACCTTTGGCTCTCTGCTCACACAGCCCTCTCTTGTTGCCCTTTTGGCTCTGTTTCCATATTGACAACAGATTTATAGGTTTCTGTTCAGGAACAGTAACATGTTGACATAGAGGGAGAGAGGTGTGCGTTTAGAAGCGGTGGTCAGAGCGGAGGAAAGTAAAGTAAAGACGACATACGAGAAACTGCAGTATCGATCTCAATACGCTAGTATCGATCTGATACCAACATTCAGCTGGTATTGACACTATCGATACACCCACTCCTACTTGCAGGTACTTTTTGAGGGTGTTAAAAAAACAAGTCTATTCAGAAAGTGTTGAGGGGTCACTGAACACTTGTTTGGAGTTCATTCCTAACCGATGTGTTGCAGCAATCGCCAGTGCTCACTTGGACTTTGTCGAGAGAGGTAAGAGTGCTGTTTAGTCTCTAAAGCCAATGTAAAAATATTATTATCCATTTAAAATATTTGGTACAACTGGCTCTCTTACAAGCGACAGAAATTCACTTCAATGTTGACCCATCAGGGATGTGTTAAATCTGATCTAACACTAAAGGAAAGTATGTTAAAGTAATAATTAGCTTACTTTCTGTTCATGTTAGATCCAACACGTCCACGGCTATTTAAGTTCATTATGTCTTAAAAAATCAAATAGCACTTCTTTTGTTTTTGAAAGAGTGGACATAAATGTTGACTAAAAAAGTGAGTTGACTTTAATATAACCGGGAGTAGCATTTTAACTCCCTCAAGAGTTCAATTTTAACTCCTGTGAAGAGTTAAAAAATCAACTCCCAGAAAAGAGTAACTTTGACTAAAGCTAAGAGTTATTCGATGGTTTCACATGTATGATTTTGACTCTCTCAGTTTATTCCAAAGAGCTGAATTTGCTGTGTACATGACAACACACAAAACACGCAGACATTAGGAAAAGCAGGAAAAATTGTGATGAATAGTTGTACCTAATAAAGTGGCCTAGATTGAATGTATTGTTTTTCTGGGAGTGATTCTTCTTCACTTAGCTATGAGGAGGTTCTGTTTGGCAGGGCGAGCATTTTAACTTTATACCTTCACAAAGTGGAATGATTAAACATCAGGTGACACCACAACCTCCACAACAATGTAAACAAACAAACAAACAAACAAACAAACAAACAAACAAACCTTCTTCACTGAATGTTCTTATCCTTCAGCAGCAGCCCAGAAAGAGGAGCTTACTTAAGGTGTACACACCAGCACTCCACCTGGTCAATTTCTTCAGTACACATATTTATTCGCTTGCTAATGCAAACAGCTAACCAGCCAATCACTTGGCTGCAATTCAGTGCATCTCGGCATGTACACATGATAAAGTTGACCTGATCAGAATGGAGAAGAAAGGTGATTTAAGAGCTTTTGAACTTGTTTGTTGGTCTGTTAGAAACTTCTGATCCACACAACCATCTCTCAGGTTTACAGAGAATGGTCTGAAGAAGAGGGAATGTCCAGTGAAAAGCAGTTCACTGTTTCTTTTTGTTTTGTTTTTTTTGTTATATGTCAATGAATGTATCCACATTGTATTATTATGGATTTAGTGATAGGTATAGTGTACATATGTACGTGGACTTGCAGATGTATGTGTTTAAGTATGAATTTGTACTTGCATATGTATACAGGCTTAAGTATATATGTAAATGTACATAGAATTCTTTACTTGTTTTTTTTCAATCATTAATTCTTTTGAAAATGAAATAAGGAAAAAATGCAATGATTCCTTTTGGATAAAACTGCACATTGCAATAAAATTCCAGTTCACTGGGTAAAAAAAGGCCTCATTGACGTTAGATGTGAATGTTTGGAGTGGTTGGAGAAGATAGAAAAGGACGCCACATTTACGCCTAAGATCTCCGCAGACCTGAAGTTAAGTCTTCATCCTTAAAACCTTGTTTTTGCTGTTTTAGTTTTCACAAAAACATTTTAGAAGTTCTGTAAAAGCTTAAACTGTTTCAGTGCATCAGGATTTAATGAATCATAAAGTTGTTGGAAATACCCTGGCCCAAGCTGGGTGCCTCTCCTGTCAGCTATGAACAGGAAACTGAGGCTGCAGTTCATACGTGCACAACAAATCTGGACCACAGCTGATCGTAAAAGTATCTCCTGGTCTGATGAGTCTGGATCTCTGCTCCACATTCAGAGTTTGGTGTGAACATCATAAACATGGATCTATCCTGCCTTGGATCAGCGGTTCAGGCTGCTGCTGGTGGTTCCTCAGTCCCACCTGAGGATTGTCCATCTGTTTATAACCACATGTGTAGGGAGTAACTGCGTTAGCAGTTTTTCCCAGTGACAGGTAATCTAATTAATTACTTTTCAAAATGTTACAACGCCATTACCGTTACCGATAGCGAAATGTGGCGCATTATTTTGCACTGATGTCAAGCAGCCAATATCCGACCTGCCTCACTCAGCCAGACAAAGACAGGAGCTGCACCGCGAACAGACAGACCAGAGTTGCCAGGTCTGCTTATAATAAGGGACTTTTGGCTTCTTCTTTTTCTAACTTGCATGTGTATATCAGGAGTTGTGTTGCAGTTTTTTGGGCTTGTTCCACTAGTGCATTTGCTCATTTGGACTTATTGTGCCCCCAAACCATCAATATAAACCCAATTCAGAAGTTATTAAAATTATTTTAACCCACACCAAAACAAATTAAAATTGCACTGTAAAAATGATGTTTCGGCCTAAAGTAAATCCTTATAACCAGAATTCAATTGATTTCTAATGTAGCTACGACCGTTTTCACCATAATAAAGCTGTAGAGGATTAAGATAAAACAGATAAAACCTGACATGTCTGTTTGGTTACAAAAATCAAGGTTAGACTGTTTAGCAATAACAGAGTTAGAAATAACAGCAGCCCCTCCTTCCACTTCTGTATAAAGAAAAGGATGTTCCACCTCCAAATAAAGGGATGTTTAATAAGTAAATTAAGAGAAAAAAGAGAAGAAATATGACTTTGATATTGAAATGTAACGTGGAGGAAAATTAAAACACTCTTCGTGTAGGTTTCTCTCTTTAAAAATGCTTATTTCAATCACAAAATCTGCCAACACAGCTAGCTGCAGCAACAGTGAGTCTGGAGCGTCTGTGGAGTTAAAACTGGAGTTTTCAGGATGGAAGTAAAAGAAGTAAAAGTCAAGAACACACATGTGAAGTGTCCATTATGTCCTAAAGCAAAGTGTTTGTCTGTTGTTAGTAAATCTAAAATCTAGAGACCAAAAACACAGAGAACTCCGCTGATGATGTCAGAGCTGCTGCAGCACTACTTTACTTTGTTTTGGGAAAGTAACTAATAACTATAACTAATAACTTTTTAAAAGTAATGTGCCCGACACTCATGACCACAGTGGACCATCTCGCCCTGGTCTGTGGTGGATGAGGTCTGCAGATGTGCATTAAACATCTGGACTGAATGTCCATCGTCTCTGTTGTAGCCTCACAGGACTGGATCATAAATTCCACTTTTACGGCTCATGAACCTGCATCAAATCAGTTTCTTGTTTTCTGATGTGCAGCGTGAACCCACCTGACCGTCTCTACCTGAACTAACAGGCTGTGAGCGAGGCTAAAGCGTCTCCACGTGGTGACGAAGCCGCCCTGATAAACACTCCCTGTTGTCCTTCCTCCTCTGACCGGCGATCATGTGTCCTCAGGAATGTGAGGCTCTTTTTTTCCTCCTTCCCCCCGCTGCCCGAGAAAATAAACACTCGAAACGTGAGGCCCAGCAGAGTGCTGTGTGTGTGTGTCGGGGTGGTGGGAGAGCGGCGGGGTTCGCTTGGCTGCAGAGCGAGGAGTGGGTGGGTCGGGGGGGAAGATCGAGAACAGCTGTGACCTATTTTTCGTCTTCTTCCTCGATCATCCTCTCGACTTCGCTCAGAAGTTTGCAGAGTGAAGCCGCGGCCTCCTCCGCCGGCAGAAGAGCCATTAAAAGGTTCCTGGCAGACCTGCAGACACTCGGCCTCGGGCAGATGGTTCGGAGTGTTTCTGGAGAGAGTTGGATGTTTTTCTGCGCTTTAACTGCCTCCAGTCTGAAGGCCGGAGTCATTGTTTGCTGTTACTGTGGAATAGTAAAAATCCTCGGCACTTATCCACATAAAAATCACACAGCCTCCAGCCAGACTCATTCACAGGCCCAGTTTGTCCTGCAGACACATCTGGATCGAGTCGAGCTGCTGGCTGGAGGAATGTGCGTGCGTGTGTGTGTGTGTGTGTGTGTGTGTGTGTGTGTGTGTGCACAGAGTGTAAATACACTTAAAGCCCACTCAGGCCAGGATTTCCAAATGCTTGTGGTCAAACTCTTTTTGGAAACAGAGACTGCGGGCGTGGTTAATAGTTAGACGTCACCTGTTGTCATGGCAACAGGACTGCTGTTTAACCCACAGTCATTTTCACATAAACTCAGGTGGAGTTTTTACTGGAGAGCTGTTTTCGTTGTGGGTTTGCTCTTCGTTTTAGAGCTGCAGAGGCAGAATTTATGGGACATGGAGTCAACAACATGTATGAAGGTGCTATAGATAGAAAGAGTTATGAAAAAAGGAAATGTTTAAAGATGTAGTGTGGCAGTTTGTTTAAAGTGTGTAGAATTTGGCAGCATTTCGCCAAACAGAAACGGTGAATATAGGTTATAATGGTTCTATTTGTATGTAAAGTCCGTCAAAATAAGAGTACAATCATCCCCATTAAACGTTTCTTTCATTTTTTACTTAGTTAGAAAAAGCTTTTAAAAATACATTACTTTCATGTAGGCTGACATAACGATCTGCTCTATTGTCTACGGGTGGATTTTAGGGACAAAAAGAACGAAACGCGAATCAATCCGCTGGTTCTGAAATCTACCTGGAATGCAGGCGAAGAAGAGGAGAGAGGGCGGCAGTGGATGTATAGACAGTTGTTACTTTGCACGAGGGATTTAAACTGTGTGTATTTTACAGTTAAAGCTCTGGAAATGGAAGACCACATTAATTCAAAATCACTTGAGAGTCAAGAGTGCGATCAACTTCTTTTGAAAAAAAGAAAGCATGACAAAATGAAGCGGAATCATGACAGAAAACATCAGAAAACAAGGATAAACATTGGGGTTGCTTTTACGAGGTGGAGAGCCTTGTTTACAAAGTTATGTCTGAAGACTGACGCAGAAGTTGCTTGTTTTCTGCTGGACAGGTAAGGGTGCTTTTGTAACAGTGTTTATTATGTTTAAATTGCATCGTTTATTAGATCAACACAGACTGTAAACCACTGAGCTGCTACACAACTCCCGTATCGTGTTGGTATTGTAAATAACGCCCATAAGCGGTGGAAAATAAATACTCCATTAATCATATTACAAAACTCTCATTCGTCCGGCTCAGCTTTCCCCCACTTTGTTCTCTCTCTCTCTTCTTCACCTTTTTTCACCGAATCCGCGTCAGGCTTGATCTGATTAGCTTCAATGCGCTAATGTTTTTTTGTGTTACAAGTTTACAAAACCTACAATCTGCAGTTCACAACTGACCTGTAATCTATAAAATAATGGTTACAAACCTTGTCACTAGTAAATGATGCCGTGTTCAGGATCCTCTTTGGTCTTTACAGTGTTTCGTTGCTCAGCGACGTGACGTCTTGGCTACGGTTAGGTTCATTCTAGAATTTGAACGCTGGATGTCGCTAAAATGCCAAATTCTACACACTGCACCTTTAAGTCATTGTCACGTTCAGCTCAGTCCTTCTCCCTTTCAATTCACAGAGTAATCAGTAGAGTGGAGCTTCCAGACTTTAAGCCTGGACCACACGTATATGGATATTTCTTTGTCTTCGTTTAAAAAAAAAATCTCTGTCCACACCACAGAAATATCTCTGTCCATACGAAGAGGCAAAACCGAAAACTATCACCTCTGAAGCCTGCAATGCCATGCCTGGCCGATAAGTGGCAGGTTAGCAAAATGTGAAAACCATAGAAGAAGAACGTTATGAGCATGTGCAGTCAAAAACAGGAAGAAGAAGCAGTTAACGGAGTAAGAAGATGATGATAATACTGCGTGCAGCAGACGCCATCGTTGAGCAACAGTGGAGTGCCTTCGATGCAACAACATTACGTTCATTTGTAGAGCTGTAATGAGGGCAAAAATTGCAAAGAACACAGAGATAGCACAGTAAATGTTGGCCATCGTTCTTGTTGTTGGAAATCATTGCCACAGTTGCTAGGTGCTTGATGCCATCATGTCAACACCAGCTCCGTTTAACACTGCTACACCGATCCACTCAACCAGATATTTTTGTATTTCTTCACTTTTTTATCCGTTTTAAATCAGGTGAAATTGCCATGTTTGTGTGGTTGAGAGGCCCTACCCATATTCATGTGGTCCAGGCCTAAATGCTTGGACCTCGATGCACCCATGAAGAGTCGGGACCCCATGGACATCCACTTCTAGTCTTATAACTGAAATTAGTGGATGAATTAATCTGAAATCAATGATCATACTCCCAAACTGGTCTGAAAACCTTCATGTGATGAAAAGTGTGCAAAAATGACCCCAGTGATTAGCTTAATGAAGGTCATAATAACTGAATTATTTCATTAGTTTGAGGTAAAACTGTTTCTTGAATCCATTTAGTCAAACCAGCCGGTGTGACTGGACGTCTCTGGGTTACATGCAGGCTAAATGGAAGAAGAAATAATCTGTTGTCTTCAGCATGCTGTCATTGAAGATACTGATAACCACTTCCCCCTTGTTGTAAGTATGTTGTTTCTTCTTCTTCTTCGTTTTTGTTCATGTTTGATCAGATTTCTGTCTTGGAGGATGAGATTGTAGATCAATGGTGAGCAGAACGGTTATGTGTGTGCTGATGCCTGATATTTATCTTCATGTGTAGCAGATCAAATATCTCTTCAGACTTACAAAGTCTGATGTGTGGACCCAACTTTAGAAAGGCCCAGACTGACTTATGACTTCCTTGTTCCTAAGTCAGCTTGCGTCTTGATTGGGAACAATCACCTTTATAATTCAGTCATGACTCATAAACATTTTTGGTCACAAATATTGAACTTGTTCTATACCTACAATCAAAATCTCTGTCCTGTTTCATAGCTAATTACTGGGGCAAAGACAATCCAGAGTTTTACGTCCTTGGTCTGGACAAAACACCCCAATTATCTTTATGTGTGTAACCCACTTAAGTGGAGTTTGCACAATCTTGCTTTAGAATTTCTCCAGATTAGGAGAAACGGTTACCGTGTTGTAGACAGTCACCCTGTCTAAAACACCAAGCTGTGGTGAAAGACAAAAATGTGTGTGATTAAAACTGCTGTAACTCCTCGAGTAAACGAGCAGAGAGAGAGAGAGGACTCAGAGAGCCATACCAGAGTGAATTATAGGAGGTTTATCAGGATTTTTACTGAGTAAATAATGTATAAAGGTTGTAAATAACAGTATAAGTATCAATCTGGAGTGTGTTCTTGCCATTTTTTTCACTGTTTATTCGATGTATTTTGTCGAAGTAGATTGTCTTTTTCCGTCATAGTTTGTGTTTTATGGATTTAATCAATCGTAATTTGGAAATATTAAAATAGGAGATGTGGAGGAGATCTGCCATGAAAGGGGAGACCAGAGGAGAGTCACAAAGGGGGCTAACTGCTTCAGGGACTATCGTTAGTAAAACAAAAAATGCATTTTAAAAAAGGCCTGGATATGGTCTAATATAACGAGCTGTAACATGGACACTAATGCTGCAGGCAAACTAAGGCCCCATCCACACGAAGACAAAACGCTAAACAGTTTCCAAAACAATCGTCATAAAGACGAAGGCGTTTCAGAAAATGTGTGCATCTACATGAATGCACTCGATACGCATGAAGACTCTGTAAAACACATGCCAGACCTCTAGGGGCGCTGTAACGATATGACGGAAACAGATGAAAAAACAGTGGGCATGTGCACTTGCAGCAAAAGTTGTAAACAGAGATTGTGATAAAGTGATCATAAAGTGCTGTAATGTGTCCTCGATAATTGTTTGTTCAACTCGGTGGTGATTGAGAAGAAGGAGATTTTGCTGCAACAGGGATAGTAGGGTCACTAGCTTCATTAGCACATATGCTACACCGTACACCGCCATTGTTGTTGTTGTTGTTGCCGCGTGTGGCGCATGCGTGTCAATGACGATATGAAACTATGACGTAAGCGTATCTGAAAAGTTACAGAGAGCCAGTAATCACGGAGCTGCGTATACAGCATTTCAAAATCTTTCCACTCTGGAACCTGGTTTCAAAAACGATTGTTTACAGACCCCCAAAACGCCGTCTTCGGATGAATGATACGCAGATTCGGCAAAAAATGTATGCGTTTAGACCTCAGTTTGTCTTCGTGTGGATGGGGTCTAAAATGTGTGAGTGTTTGTAAAAAAAGGTTACATTTATTTCTGGCCATCTAAAATGTTGAACATGTTCATTTACAATTGTTCATGAAGAGAAACCTGTTTAAAGTAAAAATTTGTTTTTTGTTTTTTCTTGTAATTACACACAGTTTAAACATTTATAACATAATAATGACAAAAACTTGCCAGAATTGTTTACTTCTATTTCTCAAGAAAAAAGTTTGAACAAATTTACTTATAGGACATTTCCTGACACAGTTGTTGACAAAAAAGACAAAAGAAGTGTTAAAATTATAATATTAAAGGGTTTAAATGATTTTAAGACTGTGTTAAAGTACTTTTGAACATTTTGAGCACACTGCAACAATACCGCGATAATAATGATAATTTTGGTCACAATGACCGTGATATGAAATTTTCATACCGTTACATCCCTACTCCAGATACTGTGGTATACCTAAAAAAACAAAAACATTCTTGTTGGTTAATGATCTGGATGTTTTATGGAGACATGAGTACCACCTCCACACAGCCGGGAATTTGGGCAGAATCAACTGAGTTTATATGCCCCCACATATTTGACCTTTTTCTTCACTCTTTTTTTCTCTGTGTTTTTAGGATAACTTTTCCTTTTAAATATCTAAATTCAGTTAATCTCTTACTCCGCATGTCTGTGGATGAGAGCTGCTACCTCACTGAGTGTTGGAGGAATATAACGGCTGCTTTAACAGGACATTTACAATGTGTCCTTTGGCTGGATTTACCTGATAAACAACATTTACAGCATTAAATGAGTGGTTAGTTTATGACCTGAACAGGGCTGGGTCACATCCAGACGAGCATTAAGCCCTGATGAGCTGCTCTGAGGTCTCCTTTTAATCAATGCTCAACACTGAAGCTCTGCAGGCTGCTGCTGGACCAAAACTGGGCTGAACAGATAAAAGTGTAAATGTCAAATCTTCATCCTTCCAGTGCACAGAGGGTCATGCTGCAGCAGCCCTGGAGTGAGATGTCCCGGGTGATTCTTGACCTGTGGGTGACCTCCCGCTCTTCCTCATCCGTCAAAGGAGGTCGAGAGATTTGGAGAGTCTGTCGTCCACATTTTGGAGACTTTCTTTCTCTGCTCTCTGACCAGCTGGCTCTGTTTTGTTTCAGATCAAACTGTCTTTTCAGATTATCTGCATACAAAGACAGAGCTCTGAACTGCAGGAGCACGCAGACAGTCTGAGGCTACAGAGATTCAGAGAGGGAAAGCTGTTAAAATAAATAACTAGTCATATCACTTGTTTCTTTTCACATTTTTAACCCTTGGACTGTGTTACCTTTCTCTATACATGCTCCACAATAGGGTTGTTTTGACCCATGCCTTAAATCAGCTGTAGATTACGGTAATTAATAATTAATATTTCTTCTACTTAAGCCGCGGCAGACCAATCCAGACGGCTTACGTAGTGCAGGGAGCGCGCGTAGACATGCACTGCGGAAGTACGCTATAGCACTGTTTAGGCTTGAAAAATGTACTAAATGACCTCGTTTCGAATTAATTATGGACGTTACCCGCTCAGGACACTTGGATTACAGTGGACGAGCAGTATGAAGGAAAATAGGCACGTTTTTGTGGACTTTTATGGACCTTTTTCTTCGGGCTCCGTTGTTCCCTGTTAGATGGACGTTTGTTGACAGTGAAAATCCCCCCGGACCTCCAGCTGCATTTGAGACATCAAAAAAGTGCTCCAGAGTGTTGCTCAGCATGAGGGTGAGTAGAAAATTAAGGCATATCATTCTTTGGGTGAAATATTCCTTTAATCTCTAACAGTGCAATACACTTCATTCCATGTACAAAACCCAAAACCAGTGAAGTTGGCGCGTTGTGTAAATCGTAAATAAAAACAGAATACAATGATTTGCAAATCCCTTTCAACCTATAATCAATATTGAATACACAGCAAAGACAAGATACTTAATGTTCAAACTGGTAAACTTTGTTATTTTTTGCAAGTATTAGCTCATTTGGAATTTGATGCCTGCAACATGTTTCAAAAAAGCTGCACAAGTGTCAAAAAAGACTGAGAAAGTTGAGGAATGCTCATCAAAAACTTATTTGGAACATCCCACAGGTGAACAGGCTAATTGGGAACAGGTGGGTGCCATGATTGGGTATAAAAGCAGCTTCCCTGAAATGCTCAGTCATTCACAAACAAGGATGGGGCGAGGGTCACCACTTTGTGAACAAATGTGTGAGCAAATTGTCCAACAGTTTAAGAACAACATTTCTCAACCAGCTATTGTAAGGAATTTAGGGATTTCATCATCTACGGTCCGTAATATCATCAAAAGGTTCAGAGAATCTGGAGAAATTACTGCACGTAAGAGGCAAGGCCCAAAACCAACACTGAATGCCCGTGACCTTTGATCCCTCAGGTGGTACTGCATCAAAAACCGGCATCACTGTGTAAAGGATATCACCACATGGGCTCAGGAACACTTCAGAAAACCACTGTCAGTAACTACAGTTCGTCTACATCTGTAAGTGCAAGTTAAAACTCTACTATGCAAAGCCAAAGCCATTTATCAACAACACCCAGAAACACCGCCGGCTTCACTGGCCCGAGCTCATCTAAGATGGACTGATGCAAAGTGGAAAAGTGTTCTGTGGTCTGACCAGTCCACATTTACAATTGTTTTTGGAAACTGTGGTCGTCGTGTCCTCTGGACCAAAGAGGAAAAGAACCATCCGGACTGTTATAGGAGCAAAGTTCAAAAGCCAGCATCTGTGATGGTATGGGGGTGTATTAGTGCCCAAGGCATGGGTAACTTACACATCTGTGAAGGCACCATTAATGCTGAAAGGTACATATGGGTTTTGGAGCAACGAATGTTGCCATCCAAGCAACGTCTTTTTCATGGACGCCCCTGCTTATTTCAGCAAGACAATGCCAAGCCACATTCTGCACGTGTTACAACAGCGTGGCTTCGTAGTAAAAGAGTGCGGGTACTAGACTGGCCTGCCTGTAGTCCAGACCTGTCCCCCATTGAAAATGTGTGGTGCATTATGAAGCGTAAAATACAACAACGGAGACACCGGACTGTTGAACAACTTAAGCTGAACATCAAGCAAGAATGGGAAAGAATTCCACCTAAAAAGCTTCAAAAATTGGTCTCCTCAGTTCCCAAACGTTTACTGAGTGTTGTTAAAAGGAAAGGCGATGTAACACAGTGGTAAAAATGACCCTGTGACAACTTTTTTGCATTGTGTTGCTGCCATTCAATTCTAAGTTGATGATTATTTGCAAAAAGAAAACAAAGTTTCTCAGTTCGAACCTTAAGTATCTTGTCTTTGCTGTGTATTCAATTGAATATAATCATTGTATTCTGTTTTTATGTACAATTTACACAATGTGCCAACTTCACTGGTTTTGGGTTTTGTAAATATTTTGGGATGAGATACCTCCGTCCAAAGCTGACATTCAGCATGAAGAGGGTGGGAATCATCATTTAGTGCAGAGTTTGCTCTCCTCTGCAGTGGGTTAGTATACAGGGATGTTGGATAGAGCTGAGGCTCACCAACGAGACGATGCCCACTTCACTACCAGACTCAGGGAATTTTTATTCTTTTAGAATATTTAACGTTTTCCTATAGCACCCAAAGCTTCAGCTTTAGCCATTTTCCTGCTAAAAAAAACTACATAGCTGCTGTTCTTACTGCCTGCCCCAATTCGACTTTTCTGCATCATGTGCCTAAAACACACCATCAGTTGCTGACTGTAGCTTTCAACTTCTTCATTGTGAGTCATTTCTGATAATCATGCTGCAGAAAGGATGAGTTTGATGTTAACAACTGTCTAACACATTGGCCTCCTTCCTTCTGTTAGCAGTGCAGCTCTATCTCCAAGCTCCACTGATGTTTTCATGCTGCTGCAGCTCTAAACTCATATCACTGATACCCAGAGACACTCGGAGTCTGTGGGAGCTTAGTTAGGCCGGGGCAGCGAGGGGTGGGGGGGTTATCCTGCCTTACGCCCAATCATGGGGGACAAATGGGCGAGCAATCTCCTTTTATCCAACCGCTGTGATAAGAATAGCACCCAGTGATGTTGGAGGGTTTGGTGAGAGGAAATCAAACCAGAGCCCTGATCCCGCGGGAGCGGCATATGTGTGGCAGAGCAGGCCCAGCGTTTTCACACCACGCTCTCCCAGCGGGTGATGGATGGGCGGAGGCAGGAGGTGTTAAACTGATCCAGGAATAAACACTGAGGCTGTTAGAGCCGTGTTACATAGAAGCGCCTCTGGCTCTCACCTCTCGCTCCCCGCAGCCATGACTGATCCGTGTGTGTGTTTGTCCACATGTGTCGCCGTACGTGTGGATGTGGCGCTCACGCTGGCGGTGAAGTGCGAGCGCGGCGTCCAAGGACAGAGCAGAGAGCCAGCCGGAGGGACGCGAACAGGCACGGAGCGCCACGCGGTCAGGCCGGGCGGGCGCCGCTGGATGGAGCCAATAGGATTAAAGCAGCAACATGACCTTCACAGACGGCTGTTAACGGAGGGAAGGATTGTTGGTTTATTGTTGTTTTTATTCAGCTGCAGCTCGGAGGTCACACAGATGGAGGACGGAGAGGAAAGCTGCTCCGGCTTTATGGCAGCTCTCTGCTCCTGGAGGACTGGATGAACTTTACATGCAGGCTGAGCTCACAGTTTGGAAAATCACAGTCCAAGTGTCTGAGGCACAACATCCACACTCTTGTTTTTCTCAGAGTAGGGCACCTCAGACAGGGTTTGAATAATCCCCCATCCTCCGTTAGTCTGCTAGTTATGTAAAAAAAATAAAAATAATACAAACTAGAAAAGCACACGGAGAGCACAGACCTCACCCATATTGTGATTTTCACCATAAATATTAGTCCTACCTTTATTTCATCTAAATATTTAGATTCCTTGACCATGAAAACATACCATTAGTAATTGGATTCATAACGATATCTATCTTAGTTCAGTAGTTAGTCACGAAAATCACATTTTTCGTCATGGCGGTTTTCTTCTGGATCTGGCTCCAAAGTTTTTGAAGATACAACAAAACAGATTGAACAGATTCCACAGTATCTTGGCTGTATTTCGGCGTTTGTTGCAAGTCTA
This sequence comes from Scarus forsteni, assembly GCA_036419115.1. Lineage (NCBI taxonomy): Eukaryota > Metazoa > Chordata > Actinopteri > Labriformes > Labridae > Scarus > Scarus forsteni. The sequence goes on from JAZDUH010000395.1 coordinate 12,129,761, forward strand.
TGCCTTTATTTGTTCCCTTGCTATGATGAAAAATCCAAGGATATCTAAATTTTTCTTGTTCTGGATCAGAGAATCCAGAATTTTGCCAGGATCCAGATCAGTCTTTGATATCTTGTAGAACCTGTTGGAAACTTGTCCTGTGTTATTTTTCCAAATGCCCTGACTGTTTTTGGTGGAGTAATATGCACAAATGCTGAAAAGGTCCTATCTTGCAATGTTAAAGAATCCTTCAACAAACATTCCAGGATCCAGACGGTGATCCAGATCACTCCCAAAATCTAATAATTCGTTCCTTGTTCCAATCCGAACATTTCCTGAAAATTAAACAAAATCCGTTCATAAGTTTTTGAGTTATGTTGCTAACAAAGAAACAAACAAACAAACCAGCAGACACCTGCAACATAACCTCCTTGGCAGAGGTAATAGGAGGTCCATCCATCCTGAATCTTTGCTTCTTCATTTTGGGCAAACGTTGGTTGAGCTTCATTTGTAGATGACACACATTTATTTTGTTCAGGAGACGATTTAAAACATTATCTGAATGTATGGAAAGTGATGGATGGATGGATGAATAGAGGTTTAACGCCATGTTGGAAACTAAGGCCATCTTCATGGCGAAAGTGAATTACCGTAAAATAATAAGAAAAAAAATCTACACATTTAGAATCTGACTTGGCCAATTGGTGCAAAAGAAAAGCAACATAAAGTAAGAATAAGGTTAAAGTGTCAAGATAGATAAAAGTACATTGAGCTTGGAAACAGTACAAAGGGTGTTAGAAAGATATAAAAATTAATAAAATATAGAGATCTGACAGGCTTTGGTTCGAGCTGTGTGAAAGAAAATGAAGCGAGTCCTCTGAACTTTAGGAGTGGAAGTGACTTTGGTCTAAATGTTCACTTTAGACTGCAAATAAACTTTGATATTGATGCAACTGTACGCAGAGTTTTGCTAAAATAAGTGCATCCATGACTATACTTAAATCTGTGACACTGTCACCTAAGTCATTAAGTGAAAAGGGAGAAAACGATGTAATAAGATGTGGAAAACAAAAAGAAAAGTTTCAGATATTGGTTGATTTGTTGATATCCCTGTGCTGTATATTAATAACGGGGGGGGGGGGGGGGGGGGGGGGCAAAATAATAGCTTTATGTGTCTGAACAGAGGTTATTTAGGGAGGATGTGGCGAAGAGGAAATGGAGGAGACATGGCATGAGCAGGAGGAGCAAGACGGCCCGACAGTGAAACAGTCTTTTAATGAAAAATAATACCAGATCCTAAGCTTACGACTTAATGTGGTTGTTAAGAAAATTAGCCTGCTTAAACCTGTGGAACAGGCTCTGATTGGTCCTGATCCAAAGCGGACTATCCCCCCGTCCGTCCACATCTTGGCCCAGACGCCGACCAAACACCAGACTGAGACAAAGGATTTCACCCCACAGGATCATCTCCCGGGAGTCTGAATGCTGGTGAGATCCACCCTTTTTTTGGTCGATCGATGGCTTTTTTTGTTTGCCATACTTAACTTTTTTGAGTCGGTTTATGTTTTTTTTTAATTGTGCACAGACAAGAGAAAATCTGCAGACACAAGGTCTTGCTGGATAAAGAAAATTATTTAAAGGATCATTTGGAGTGGACCAATTCAGTTATAAATTCATATTTTATTAGGTTAAGACAATAAGATAATTTAGAAATTATACATTTTAAATTTGAAACTGTTACGTTCACGTATTATTTTTTTTTATTTGGGGAAATGGGGAATTTCTGTTGTTTGGAAGTAGACCAAAGTAACGAACATGATGAAGCTTTAAAGTAGCTCTGATTTTTTTTTCCTATTTTCAATGGTGATCTTGGGAATTTTCTAGGTTTGTCTTGTGTTATGTTTTGTTAATTTCTGAGAAGGACCCCGATATTAAGTGACGCCTACTTGGGAAAAGTGAGAGTGTTAGAAATCCAACATACCCACAGTGAGACATGGACTCATGGATCTTTCGTTGTGAAACAAAACTCCAAACCTCAGGGTTGTAAATCAAAGTTAAATCTAAACAGCATGATGAGCAGGAGCTGCTGATTATTCCTAAAGACTCTCCTAATGTGACTCTGATTTGGTCATATTGGTGTAAACTGGTCTTGATATCAGTTTTATCAGCCCAGATGACGGTACATGGTGTCAGGCGTGTGGACTCAGAGGGATAAATGGGAGCAGATGTTCGTCGTGCTCTCCCCACACGCCGCTGTCAGGACGACGGAGTGGAGTGAGACTCCACGGCGTCTGATCTCCAGCTGCAGACGAGTGTTCCAGTCCCACGAGCGATGTCTGAGGAATCCCCACGATTTCAAACTTTTGGACAGGCAGTAGTTTACTCCTGATCCTGCATGTAAACACACTCAGATATTCTTATTACACTAATTCTGTTTAAACAGAGGAGCCGCTGCCGTCGAAAAGCTCCGCGCAGCTGTCTGAGCCTTCGAGACGAGCGCGGCAGCGGCACGTGGAACCTCAAAGAGCACGAGGCCCCCGCCGACCACATCAGACAGATGTTCAGGCTCCTCTGACACTTGATGAAACAGTTGGAAGTTTTTCAGGAGAGCGAGGGACTGTTGGCCTCCTCGCCACACACCTGCTCATGGTGCTGAGGAAGGCGCTGCCATCTTCAGATATTCATTAAAGCGGGCTGACGCCACGCAACAATCCTCTTTGAAGGACGTGGACACGTCAACCTGAGACTCTTCAAAGACTCGCAGAGCTGCAGAAAGTGTGTCTGAGTCAGCAGGGTTTCTGTTCGGAACAGAGTGTGAGCGGAATAATCAAAGTAAAAGTTTAAGGTAAATATATTAATGTTGGAAAGACCTCAAACTAAAGTTTACTCTGCAAACTCTGAAGCTGCTACAGATGGATATGAAGGTGCACGGATGGGACATGGTTACTTGACCGGGGAGTCAATTTAAAGGTCAAAAGGTCAACCTCTGTCCCCAGCACCCACATCAGTCAGTAAAACACTAAACCTCTGATGCTTTGTTTTGTCAGTTTCATGTGAACTTGTTTGGTCTGTTTCTCATTGACAGCATCACACAGCTGCTGGACATCCATGATGAGAATCTCCTGCTCCACCACATCCCAAAACTGCTCTCCTGGACTGAGATCTGGTGACTGTGGAGCCTCTGGAGTGAATAAACCAGAGTGAGCTGATCTGAGCTCTGAGACATGGAGCTGCTGAAGTCTCCATCAGAAGATGGTCCACTGTGGTCATACAGGGATGGACATGGTCAGCAACAATCCTCAGGTAGGCTGCTGTGCAGGTTAGCTTTGATTCCTAAGTCCACAACCAAGAACCGATCAGACTCTGGGGTCCATAACCCTTCACTCAGGCCAGTTAGGACTTGAGACTGAGAGGGAATAAAACAAAGAGACAATCACCAATATCATCAGTACACAGCTAAACCATTTAGCATACAGTACACACATACCGGTAGTTTAGCTTCAACACATTGTTTTCTATGTGCATGCACGGTGCATCTTTCTTAGCAAGAAAATGGAGCTTGAGGATGTAAAAAGAAAAATCATATCAGTAGAGTAACTGCCATCCTGGTGCAGCAGAGACGGAGGTATGAAGCAAGTTCAGCTTGTTGTTTTAAGCCTCCATGATGAGCTTATTCAGGCCTCGCCAGCGTGGATTTTTCCTATCAAACAGCAAATCAACTGCACTTAACAACATCAGCTATTGAAGCCAAAATGTTAGGGACAGTGCACATTAATAAACACCTATTCAGTAAACAATAGATGTAAATATATCCTGGATTATAGCATCAATGCTAATTTACATCTGCAGTCCCTAGGAAGGTAACAAACAAACATGGCAAAGACACCACGCACAAAAGCAGGGCATAGAACAGGACAACAGATCACAAGAAGAGCAAATCACAAAACAGTTCACTTCTAAGAGTGGATTAACTGATTTGATTTTTGAAAGTTTGTAATCGGGGGCACTTCCTCATGGCAAGTGGGAGACTGTTCCAGATCTTACTGGTCTTTACAGAAAAGAAGTTTATAAAGGAGTTTAATTATAGCACAAGGGCCGTTCTTAGGTTTGGCTGAGGTTTTTTTTTTTTTTTTATTTTTTATTTTTTATATAATTTTTTTTATTTTTTTTTTATTTTTTTTTTTTTTTTTTTTTTTTTTTTTTTTTTTTTTTTTTTTTTTTTTTTTTTTTTTTTTTTTTTTTTTTTTTTTTTTTTTTATTTTTTTTTTTTTTTTTTTTTTTTTTTTTTTTTTTTTTTTTTTTTTTTTTTTTTTTTTTTTTTTTTTTTTTTTTTTTTTTGTGCTCAATCAAATCTTGAGGCTGTGGGGTTTACACCGTGCTCAGGTGAGACGAAGGGGTCCAAAGTGTGCCAAGAAAAGCAGCAGCCTGATTCAGGACAGGATGGATCCATGCTAAAAGATGTTAACACCAAACTCTGAGTCTACATCTGAGTGTGGAGCAGAAATCCAGTGGTCCAGATTTCTGTGGATAGGAGCCTCAGTTTCCTGATCTCAGCTAACAGGAGTGCCATTTGATGTGATTCTTTACTGATGTGATTGCATGTGTAGACTTCAGGAAAGGCCTTCTGCGTTAACCTGACATGCCAGATGGACAGTTTCATACTGGAAATATTCCACTAATCCATCTGGAGAGGAGCCCTGCAAATGTTTTCAGGAGCAGAACCTGCAAAAACAACAGCAGCTTGTGATTGGACGATCGTTTAGCTCATCACACTCATCACAGACCAATCCATATCAAGCAGCACTGCTATGATGTGGCATATGCAGCGGCTAAACGTAATGGCTAACTGTTAGCTGCTACAGCTAACGGCTTACAAGGGCAAACAAGTTAATGGCCATTAGTCATAGCAGATAACTGTTTTTAGCGTCTAGCTGCTGTTAGCTGCAACGGCTAACAACAGCTAACTGGTGTTTCCCCTTGTTAGCCATTAGCCGTAGTGGCTAACGGCCATTATCCAACAGTTTAACTACCTTAAGGCTATTGCTTCACATTAAATTAGCCCACACAGATGTTTCATTTAACACTTCTATGTGACATGAACCTCGTCAAAGATGATCCCTATGAAGTAAACTTATGAGGTGAGCAGATTACGCCAAGTATAACTGAGTAATCATGATGGCTAACTGAAAATTAGCCTCCATTATTTGTACAACAGGAAGTGACTTCACTTCTCGTCAAATCACTTCCTGTTGTCATCACGCTTGCAGCTCCTGCTGCTCCTGCCTCTCTTCCCTGATTGGGCCGTTAAGCATTTAGCCGAGTGAAACTGTTGGACAATGGAGGCTGACAAGATGGAGATGCATAATTACAGAATCAGGCAGGTCCGTCTGCTCTGCAAGGCTACTTCTGTGTGCCTTTGCAGTAAAAAGTGCTTATATGTGTTTTTCTGATTGACAGGCCAACAGCCATGCCACATTCACATTCACTTCAATCACCTCTCTGATGCTTCATTTGAACTTTAGCAGGTCTTCAGAATCATCACTACATACGTTAATGCACTGAGTTGCTGCCATATGATTGGCACATAGCTGTATGGATTAACATACAGCTGTCCTCAGTCTTTGCTCTGGAGTTACAGTGAAGAGCCTGGGTTAAGATCCTGTTTGTGGAGCCTGGAGCTGAGAAGAGCTCTGCATCATGTTTTCCGGCTCCTTTAAATCAGCTGATAATGAAACATGATCGTTTAAACTGCGGTGTTAAATACAGGTAATAGAGACTGCAGCTCAGGCCCGAGGCAAACACTTGTAACATGTCAGCCTGACTCCCTGAGGGAATGTTCTGGGCTCCATCCTGCAGCTTTAAACAATCATTATGTTTAATATGCACACCTTGATATTTCTGCTGCTTTGTTTGGATAAAGACGAGGCTTCAAACGCACACGCACAACAACAAAGTGCTCGGAAATGTTGGAGGAAGATGCACTTTAGAGGATGTGAGCTCACTTTGAAGCAGCGCCGGCGCTAAGCGAGAGCGAACAGATCAGTGCTGAAATTAAAGGCAACAGAAAATCTTTGAAGGTCGTCTTCACAATCTGTTTGTTTCTGCTCGCTGCCTACACACTTCATTAATTCACCTGGATTCAGTCAGCAGTTTATTATATCACTGATTTTTTAAACCACTCCTAGGATTGTGTTTTTCAGACCTGTGTGGGACTCAGTTTTACTTTTCTCAAAATGTTCAGTATCTATGATGAGCTAACGGGACAAATGATCTGTGGTTGTGCAGCAGTGAGAGAAGCTTTTTAAAAATACCAAAAAACTATAATAATGTGCGATTACTGAAGAAGCACCAACTGTAAATCTTCAAATAGCTCATCTTCTGGCTTTACTAACGATCTTAGACATGTGGCTCAGTAAAGTTTTGCTGCAGCTGGATCCTCCTGATTTAATGTCCAATCCAATCCACTTTATTTATATAGCAAATAATTAAAACATTCAAGTTTACCAAAGTGCTGCACAGAAAAATCAAGGTAACAAACACTGCAAAGGTAAAAACAGAAACACAAAAACACAAAAGAAAAACAAGCAAATTTAAAACACAGGGATTAGGACGATAAAGACACAAAAGGAATTAGATCACATGATTCTCAGGCTGAAATAAAAGTCGAGGAAAAGAATAAGTTTGATTTTTAAGTATACATGGCAAATATGTGTATTTTTATTCACTGTAACAAATTGCTGTAATATCTACAGTAAAATTTTACAGTATTTTCTTGTTTTTTCATTTTACAATGTTCAACTGTATACTGCAATGCAATCTTCAAACAGCTTGTACTGACAAAGCCAATTAACCTATTGCAATGGCAATGAGCCAATTTGACAAAAAGTTGAACTGTCCCTTTCATTTTTCTTCATGTTACTGTACATGCATCTTTTGCACATCTGTTCAAAAAAAAAAAATGCCCTAAGTTTTAATAAAAGTATTTTGTAGCAGCTCTGACACTGTATTATTATTTGTTTCATTCACAATCTAATGTAAAAAAAAAAACATTAACTGTAAAAACATTTTACAACAACATACTTTATTATTTATTTACAGGTATTTAATGTAATTTATTAGAATACAGGGAACAGTTGTAAACTATATTACATTTGATTACTGTTTTCTAAGAAAGAATACAGTAAGTACCTGTAATTTATATACAGTAAAAACTTGTAAAAAATTTTACAGTAATTTGTTGTAATAGTTTTTTCAAAAATTAACTGCAATTTTACAATACTTAGCTGGCAACTTTTTACCAGTTATTTACTGTAAATTCTAAAGTCAATTCTTCACAGTGTTGGCTTATTTTCTATTTCAATTAACTGTTTTTTTGACAACACAGCATCGTCAATAGCACACAAACATCAGCTTCTCAGTAAATTTTTTGGGTCGCTCACAGAGGAATAAACGAGGACCAGGCTGAAACATAAGGCACTCTGATGACCAAGACTGTCAACGACAGACTGAACCACGGGAATCGAACCGCTGGCTCTGTGTACTGTTGCACATACCTGATCCTGAATGAGTGAAACTGTGCAGATCAGTTTGTGTTCATCAGACCGTCAGTCAGCTGCTGGTCTTTAAACAGTTTTTCTTCTTTTAACATTCTACTGTATCTGTTCCTTTAAAAACCCAAACTAAAACCTATTAAACAACCCGTACACACACACACACACACACACACACTCACACACACACACAGTCTGACTGTGCTGTTGGTTTTTATTTGCATCCAAATAACATCTCTGAATGGTCTATTCAAAGCCGCTCTCGGAGCATTGTGAGGAAATTGCTTTCTGTGCTGTTTGTGACCCCGCTGATGTTTGGCCTCCAGGCTTTACGCTGCATTAAGAGTCTCCTCGGCCTGTTTGCACAGACCGGCCTGGATGGATGTTAGTTTGTTTGAAGAGCTCACGGAGCGAGCGTCACAAAAGAGAGGACAACAAGTGCATCAAGTCAGCGGGTGGCTCTCGTTATGCGGAGCGTGGAGGGAGGTTTCTGCTGCTTAATGTCATTTTGCTTTTGATGGGGACGTTTCATGTAGAATAAATATGAGTGTGTGTGTGGCAGTGATTAATCTTAATGACTGAGCTATGATAACCAGCTACAGCAGCACTCGTGTTCCTCTGATAGCTGCACAGACAGCAGGGATGCATGTCACCAACACCACCAGCTCCACGACAAAAGCTCTTTTAGCATCGTGATATCTCTTGTTGTTTACTCGACTTCTCTTCAGTCTGTTGAGCTTAAAAATAACAACCTCATGAGCTTCAGGTCGGCTGCTTTCCTTAACTTTTGCATGAGGCGTCTTACAAACTAAACATTTGTTTTCAGGCAAATACTCAGTCAAATATTCAGCATGAAGACGGAGCAGGAGGACACTCTCAGACTGTTTATTCATCTCTGTCCTGGGAGGTTGTGCTGTCTGAGGATCCTGTCTAAAGTCAGCATAAGAGCCAAATGAAACACGGGGCTGCTCTGCTGCTTAGAAAAGAGACACAAGAGGGTGTAAGCAAACAAGTCAGAGGTGGATGAAGCCGTTTGTGAAGCTTTTTTAGAAAAAAAGAACAAAAACTTCAGACTAAACTGTTTTGTAGCAGCAGGCTGGGCCGGAGTGCACCGTGTCATTCAGCTTCTTTTGGAGCAAAATAACTTCACATTTACTTTGATTAAAATAAATGTTCAATATGTTCTTCATTTTAGCTTTTTTTAATCTTGCAGTGTGGCTGGATCCACCTGATTTTACAATTTTGTCGTGCCAAATCAAAACAAAGGCACATTAACCCTTTAACTACCAGCTCAAATTCAGAGATATTTAACGTTCAAACAAATCAAATCATTGTTTGACTTCATTAACACTTCAGGGAACAGAGAAATCCAGAAACAAACCAAAAAACAGATATTTTTTGTGGGGTTGAAAGGTTTTAAAAGCCAATAGTTGATTGTGTGAGGACGTAAAAGTCCAATAAATGGTACAAAATCAATAAGAAGAGGCAGAAATGTCTCTAAAAATGCAAAAATGACTTAAAATAGATTATATTATGTTTGACAAACACAAAAATGTTTTTGATGAAGAACACACTTTATATGTGCAGTATATTAGATAGTTTAATCAAGTAAACATCTGACAGGTTAAACCGCTCAAATACGAAATTTTAAGCAATAGTGAGAAGAGAAAGGCCATTTTCTCCCACTTTGTAAGATTTTAGTCAAACATTTGTGCTTCTTCTTTGGCTATGAAATAAAAAAATTGAAAACTGTACTTTAATCACTTAAAAATATATATATATAAATGTCTGACTCTGAGAGAATATCTCTGAAAATATATATCTTCATATCAGTAAATGGTTAAGTATTTTAGAATAATGATGGTAATAATAATGGTGGCTTTTAGTTTTTTAAACCTTTAAATCCCACAAAATGTCATTTATTTTGGTTTGTTTGCTGTTTTTTCTATATCATAAAACATTGACAGAGACTAACTTTGACATGTTCAGTTTATTTAACACATTAAATATTCCTGAATTTAATGACCTCTGCCAAACAGTTCAGCTGGAAGTTAAAGGGTTAATAAAGATGGAAATGCAGCCTTCAGGGATAAGGGGAGCTGAAAACTAAAGGCTCTGCCCCACACGCTACCTTTTCAGCAGTGTCTCTAAACATCATAACCTGACATGCCAGATGGACAGCTCCATATTGGAAATATTCCACTAGTCCATCTGGGAGGAGCCCTGCAGATGTTTTCAGGGGCAGAACCTTCAAACAACAGCAGCCTGTGATTGGACAATCGTTTGGCTCATCACACTCATCACCGGCCAATCCATATCAAGCAGCGCTGCTATGATGTAGCATGTGTAGCAGCTAAACGTAGCGGCTAATTAGCCTTGCAGAGCAGACGGACCTGCCTGATTCTGAAATCCTGCAGGTCCGCCTTGCCATCCTCCGTCGTCCAACGAATTCACTCGGCTGAATTCTTAATGACCCAATCAAGGAAGAGAGGCGGGAGCAGCAGAATGCGGACGTGATGACAACCGGAAGTTGAGAGCCGGAAGTTGAGAACAGACATGCTGATTAGCCTATTGTCCTCATGGCTACCTAGTGAAACTTGGAGAAATCTGCCCTCCTCAGAAGTTTACTTGTAGGGATTGTCTTTGACGAGGTTCATGTCACATATAAGTGTTAAATGAATCATCTGTGTGGAACAATTTCGTGTAAGACGACAGTAAAAGGCCGTTAGCTGTTAGCAGCTAAGTTAACAGCTAACGGTCATTAAATGTTGTTAGCTGTAAGCGGCTTGGTTAGCCGCTATGGCTAACGTCCATGAACTGTCTTTAACTGTTGTTAGCCATTAGCTGCTACATTAGCCGCTATGTATGCTACATTATTGGAGGCAACCCTGCCTGATGTGGATTGGTCTGTGATGAATGTGAAGAGCCAAACGATTGTCCAATCACAAGCTTGTGTGTTTTTTTTTTAACGTTCTGCCCCTGAAAACAAACTCAAAGGGCTCCTACCCAGATGGACTAGTGAAATATTTCTGTGGCAGATATATGGAGCTGTCCATCTGGCTTGTCAGGTTAGCAGCTAATAGCTTCCAAGAGCAAACAACAGGTAATGGCCATTAGCCGATAGCTTAACTACCTTAAGACGATCATTTCACATTAAATTATCCCACACAGATGTATCATTTAACACTTATATGTGACATGAACCTCGTCAAAGACAATCCCTACAAGTAAACTTCTAAGGAGGGCAGATTTCACCAAGTATAGCTGAGTAAACACGATGACCACAGGCTAACCGACATTATTTGTATAACAGGAAGTGACTCCACTTCCGGTTGTTGTCAAGGCTGCAGCTTCTGCCTCTTTTCCCTGATTGGGCCGTTAAGCATTTAGCCAAGTGAAACTGTTGGACAATGGAAGCTGGCAAGACAGAGATGCATGATTTCAGATTCAGGCAGGTCCATCTGCTCTGCTAGGCCATAAACATCAGTACACCTGTGCTGTTGTCCATCCCTGTTAGTGCCTCACTCATCTCACCTTAAAAAGAGCCCAACACCCCCTCCAGGCACGATTAACCTCTGTCCTCTTGTTTGACATCTGTGTGTTAGAGATGTCCGGTCTACCTGCGGGCTCTGCAGCCTGTCTGACCTCCTGCTGCAGCTCACCACATCTGACCTCCTGCTCTGTTAAACACCAGACCTGCTCCTCGTTCTCCGCCTCACCTCCTTTAACGCTAAAACACATCAAACTACCAGAGACACACTACACAGTCTTTAACTGTGGGACTGACTACTGCAGGAGGAAAGGCTCTCCGATCCACAGAAAAGATCAGAAATAATAAAAATATTCTGGCACCGTGCTGCACTTATTGTCATTTATGATAACACTGACGCCCTACATCCTAATGGAGCCTTTTCCTTCAGATTCGACTGCAGTTAAGAAAAATAATAGAAGAAGAAGAAGAGTTCCTGAAGCTCTTTCCTCCTCTGACTCCACTCTGAGGAATAAAGTCACAAACTCTGAATTTATTTCATCTCTGCTTCAGTGTAAAGATGGTTTATGGGTCCCTAAATCCCCATTTTTCCTCCCGGATCACTGCTGGAGACTGTGTCGAGTCTTCTGCTGTGTTTGATGGATTGGGAGATCTCTGCTGAGAATTTGGGGTTTCACTCTTTCCTGCAATATTCCTGGAATGTGAGGGAAACTTGTGGACCAGTGGGTTTCTGATGAGCTAACATCAGGGGGGTTGACAGGTGGATGTCTTCACAGGAAACTACCAGCAAAGTTTGTAGAAAGAAGTTTCTTGATGGCTTGCATTAATCAGAGTCAAACTGTTGCATATCATCCATAATGTGAGCGACAAACATCACTTTACATGTAGATGATTTTTCTTTAACCCGCTACACCGTGGCTCTTTACACTCTGTAACTCTGTAAGCTGCTTTATAAACCCATCGGCCATTTGACGGGGAAACTGCTGCGCTGGTGAAGATGCTCTGATGTTGACAACAGCTAAGAAAAATTAACTTGCTTAGGTCCGGATAAACTTTATATTTCTGAAAGGTTAATGCACTTAAAAAAAAATCATATATAGCAAACTCTTAAACTGTAATATTACTTTTTGATTTAAGTTCTTGTAGGCGGGGAAAATAGCCTTTGTTTTTGGTACGGTACTTTCCTGTTAGCGCACTGAGGGAGAGGAGAGAACTTTCTACTGTATCTAATGTACTTAGTGGCCATATGGAGCTCATACAACCCCACTTAAAAAAAAAAATATACTGTCCCTTTAAGGCTCTGAGGTTGTCAAATTATCCCACACAGATGAACTAAATCAATGAGAATGCACATAAATTTTTTTTTTATGTAGCGCTAACAAGAGTTAAATTTAATGTTCTTGTTACACAGAAATGTGTCCTGTGTTTAATTCTTCTAAGGTACTTGGGATGGGGAACTTCTAAGTCGTGACATACACTGTGCTCTCTTTGTACAAGTGAAGTCAAGGGGAGATGTGAATTTCTTATCTTTATTTTGTTGTATGGTTTTATTTTAAGCCTTACGTTCTTGATAGCCCTGCTGGATCTTACAGGGGAATAAATCCTTGAAATCCAAATTCGTCAGTTAGCTTTTGAGGCTGTTGGGGGCTGGAGCCTTTCGAAACAGCAGTGTTAATTATTTTGACTTCTTATTTTCCTCATAGTTTTCATCAACAACTATTCCCGAATGAAAACTAGACAGTAACTAATAAAAACAAGTGCATGTGGACAAAAACTCAAACTAAATTAACTGACATTTGTATCTATATTAATTGTCCCGTCACATCTGATGTCGGATTAAAGCCGTTTGTCATAATGGAAACTTAACCTGACGGCAGCTGGAAGTTTGATGCACATCTTACAAGTCAACAATAAACACCCTTAACATGATACTGAGTATATATCTGGCTTCTCTCATTTCATGAAATTTAGTATAAAAGATGGAGAAAAAAGAGAGAAAATAAATGTATGGCACTCGGTGTCTTAAGGACTTACCTGTGATTGCCCATATTTCTCTGTTTTAGCCTTTATTCTTTACGTGATCTAAAAAGATGGAGTACATTATTGAAGGAGGATGAGGAGGAGACACCGGGAGAGTATACAGTATATCACTAAAGGCTCTGCTATTTGGCGATGACAGACCTGGAGTGCAGGTAGATCACAAGCATGATGACTTGATTAGCTTGCCTCTGTGTTTAATAGTCTGTCCCTTAATTTTTTACCGGGTCTTTCCAGCACACTGTGCAGTGGCGTGGAACAGTCAGACCAATCAGTTTAAAGGCAAGGAGACGCTGTCATTTGATTGGTGAAGACAGCACTCGGCTGTGTTAAACCCACTTACGCCTTTTCTCCTCCCTCTCTGGCACTTGTGCGGAGGGGCAGGGACGGAGGTGTGGGTGCGCCTCTCTGCACACAGCAGGAAACTTGCAAAGTGCGCTGGACACACCCTACAGTGGATAACCTTTGGACCTTGTATGTGCAATATTTTTATTTTTATCATGGGACACTTCACACTACCTCCTCTGTTTGGTTCAGTGCAAAATTTCTTCTATTTGATATAATAACTGATTCTTCAATCTCTAACAGTGCAATACACTTTATTCCATGTAAATATTTTGTCAATAGTCATAGGTCACTTTTAACTGACAGTGTTAATCGATATTTCTTGCATAGCCTTGTATTCATATTTGTTTTTATACTATTTATCCTGGCACTAATAGCATTTATATTTTTACAGACTTATTTATTGACCATATCACTGTGTTGGTGATGGTGTTGTTACAATCCAGGAAGCCAATGCGATGACATTTCATTCCAAGTGCACTGCTGTGTAATTTGCGTAGAGACAGGAAGTCTAAATCTGAGAAGTAAAAAACAACCTCAGACCGTCTCAAATTCGACATAAATGTTAAATATTGCTTCTTCAGGCCAATCTGTATTTCATCTCAAATAACTGCTGCTGTTCATTTGACTCTTATTTCGCCACTCCTGGTTTTGTTTTGCCATCTCTGCTGGTAAATGTTGTACGAGTTAACAGCTGCACTATTGACCGCACAGCTACACTTTCCTCCCTTCAAATTGTAAATATTCCAGTATGCTTGTAAATACTCCTGATGCACATTTTATCCCAGCCTCTTTTGTTACACTTACATTTATTTTATTTTATTGTGTCTTGTTTGTGTCTACCTCCTTGTACCAGAGAAAACAACTGCCGGGGTCAAATTCCTTGTATGTGCTGCATACTTGGCAATAAAACCCGATTCTGATTCTGATTCTGATGATTTATACTTGTAGATATGCTATGATGCACTTAACCCTTTCATGCTTGAATTAGTAAATAGTAACAGGAATACTTTTTTAAATGCTTGTTTTTACTTTCAAACAAGTTAAAAATCATATTCATTTTTTAAATGTTATATTTTGAGAGAGTTATGCATCTGTCCATTACAGTAGATACCATGCATCAGTGGTTTAGTGGAACTTAATAAAGATCCACAAACTAATGTCTTTGACAAACATTGACGAAGAGTAAATAATAAAGTGTTAATCTGAAGATAAGTGTTATTGCTGATTAATCAAACTCTTCACTTGTGAATCACACCAAAATTTTAAATAAAAAAGTACTGTATGTGCAATCTAAATACAGACATAATGTCCAATTTGCCCTTCGTCAACTATTTTGGATATGATGGAATATCTCAATTTGGTAAAAATGTGCAAGGATAACATTTTATGAGGCTTCAGACAAGAGTTTTGGAATTTACCACCAGGTAGTCGGCCATGGTACTTCAACCTAAAGGGTATAAATGTGTTCCAAATATCTGTCTACTGTAGCGGACACCATGCAGGAAAGGGTTAATATTCTCCTTAGGGGAATTTGTCTTGGACTCCACACTGAAGCAGCTCGAACAGAACAATAGAAGCAAATTACAACAAACCACATCAACAGAGAGAAACACACAAAAAAGAGCTTGAACAGCAGAATCATGTATCCAGCACCTTTTGTTCTAGCTTCCTTCTTTGAACCCTCATGACCCTAAAAACCGAGGTATGAGTCCAAAGCGTTAACCTCTGTGTTTTGTTACGCCACTGCGTGACTCTGCAGCTCCGTGTTGTAACAGTGAGGATTTCAGCCTGTGTGTAAATACGTCTGTGCAGCAACCAAAACCAAAACCTGTGGGCACGTATTGTTCTCAACAACCCACAGACAGTTCCTGAACAGAGCTCCCACTAAAAACAACCATCTGTCACTCTCTCAAAGGTTAAACCAGAGCTACACCACAGAGGAGCTTCAGTTTCAGTGATTTCACTTGAAAACGCAGCCCGTTGGGTTTGGGCTGGTTTGTTTTTTTAATATTTTAGAGATATGATAGCCTATCCCTCGTGAGGACTTTGAAATGTTTGTGGCTGCCTGAAAGGCCTCCTGGCTCAGATATAAAGAAGCCTTGAGGGACTGACAGTGAAGTTTAACTGACTGTAGAATTGATGATGGGATTCATAAAAGAAAACATGAGGAAAAGTTTGCAATCTCTGCACCACAAAAACCTCAGCTTACTGTTTTCCTCCTTAGATTATGAAATATACTTCCTTCTTCTCCAAACTTTGAGAATATGCAACATTTTTCTCATCAGTTTGTTTGCAGATTTTAAAATTTAAAAAGACTGGATTCATCCAAATCAGAGCTGTTTGATGGCTGTGACTGCAGCTGCACGTCCCTCAGGTGCTCATTCAGATAACTGGAACATTTTTAATAGTTTGATGTTTGAATCTGTTCTCTACAGCGGCTAAACAGCCTTTGGCTTTTTGAGTAATATGCTTTAAAAGTACACAATATTAGTTTTAAAAAAGTCACCACCTGGATTTAAAGGTGCTATGAGGAGAATCTATTTCCGGCGACATCAAGCCTCTGCTACCCATGAGCACGCGTGGCGACTGTCGTTCCAGTAACCTCGGAACTGGGAGTGACATAATCTCCAACTTATCGCCGTTCCAGTTGAAGTCAGAAAAAATCATGCCGATCTACCAGGCTATTGTTAGCTGTTGTTAGCACGCACTGCGTTGTTGTTCACAAATATCACATGAAGAATGTGATTATCACTATGGCAACATTTTTGTAAATATAAGTCTAACAATACTATGTATACAGCTGATCTAGAGCGACACATCCCAGTCAGAAGTGCAAATAAATGGATTATTACAGGAGCTAAATAACTGTTCACACTGGGGGCATCCATCTTCCATTGTCAACTCGGTAGGGTTGGGTGTATCGATCTTAATATCGATAGTATCAATACCAAGCTGAGTATTGGTATCGGATCGATACTAGCGTGATGAGATCGATACTGCAGTTTCTCTTATGTCGTCTTTACTTTACTTTCCTCCGCTCCGACTGCCGCTTCTAAACGGTGCACCTCTCTCCCTCTATGTCAACATGTTACTGTTCCTGAACAAAAACCTATAAATCTGTTGTCAATATGGAAACAGAGCCAAAAGGACAACAAGAGAGGGCTGTGTGAGCAGAAAGCCAAAGATTAAGGTTAACTGTAGTTTACACTTTATTTGTGCAATGGAAGGTATTTTTTGTTGTGATGCTGACATTGTTATGTTTACATTTTTTTTACATTGCTGCTTTTTTTGTTATTTTGCACTTGTGATATTTTTTCTTAAATGTGGAATAATTTATTACTTTTATACATTTAAATTTTGTTCTATTGTTGTGGTTCATTAATAAAAAGCATTTTTATTGCCTAAAATCTTTGTGCTGTATTTTACCATAATCATAATCAACCAACTCAAGGCAAAATTACAAAATAGTTCAATGATCATTACATTTCATGTAAAAAGTATTGGTATCGGTATTGGCGATACTAGCCCTGTATTTACTTGGTATCGGATCAATACCAAAATTCCCATTATCCCCACCCCTACAACTCAGGGGTGGCGAGGTTTCGCCGAGTTCCCAGTAGGAAATTTAGACTTCGGGAACGTTCCAGTTGCAGTTTCCTACTTGGAACCTGGAAAATACTACTTCTGACTACAACTGGAATGCACCAAAAGACGTGACCCAAACCAAAGCGTGTGTTTGTTGTGATGCTAATGAATGCAGCTCGGACCTTCCTCAGAACTCTGCATTGCTTTACAACTTCTTTTTTCAACAACTTACAGGATGCAAAGCCACGAGGTAATGTATCTCTTTCTAGTTACGTAGTGGTAGTTTTTGATGTGTGACAACAAGCAATTTTTGGAAAACTAAGTATCGTAGTTTTGTAGCCGGCTATATATGGCTACTTACAGCCCGGTGCTCTAAGACGTGTCTGAATAATATAAATTTGCTCTAGTTTTAATTGTCTTGTTCCTGAAGTTGAGTATCCAGGCCAGTCCAGCCCTGTCCGACCTGATCGTAAAGCTAAGGAATAGCATTTATAGCTAACCTATTTTGATGCTATAAAACTCATCTTAAAGTGTGTATTTCCATCAGGCATATATCTAAAAGTCAGACTTTTGTAGTTACTTAGAAACTCCTCGCAGTCCCTTTAACTAAGCAAACAGGTCTGAGCCTCCTGTTGGATAATTACTGCATCAGTTGAAACAAGTTCTTTAACTCCAGCTGATGACATGAACAGCTTCTCATTTCTTCAACAATCATGTCAAAGACACATCTTGTGGTCGTGGAAAAGATGTTAGTCTGTTTAAGAAGGGTCAAATCATTGGCATCAAGCAGAGAAAACATCTAAGGAGATTGAAGAAACTACTAAAACTGGGTTAAGAACTGTCCAACACATTATTAAAAACTGGAAGGATAGTGGGGAACCATCGTCTTCAAGGAAGAAATGTGGTCAGAATAAAATCCTGAATGATGGTGATCGGTGAATCACTTAAACGTTTGTCCAAATCAAATCAAAGAAAAACAACAGTAGAACTCAGGGGTGTGTTTAATAGTGAAAGTAAGAGCATTTCCACACACACAATGTGAAGGGAACTCAAGGGATTGGGACTGAACAGCTGTGTAGCCTTAAGAAAACCACTAATCAGTAAGGCTAAGCAGAAGAAAGGCTTCAGTTTGCTAGGGAGCATAAAGATTGGACTGTGGAGGACTGGAAGAAGGTCATGTGGTCTGATGAGTCCAGATTGACCCTGTTCCAGAGTGATGGGAGCATCAGGGGAAGAAGAGAGGCAGGTGAAGTGATGCACCCATCATGCCGAGTGCCTACTGTCCAAGCCTGTGGGGGCAGTGCTGTGATCTGGGACAAATCTGTGACATTGGAGAAGCTTAAAGAAACAATGAGACAGAGAATGAGACTGTAAACAAAGCTAAAGGCGGGACAACGAAACATTAGAGTGTGTGAGCTTATTTTTCTGTGGTGACTTTTTTTGGCCAGGCAATGTTTAGTGTAGTTACAATGACAGCAGTTTCATCAGGAACAAATGTAACAAAATATGAAATTTAATTTCAATATTTGCCAAAAGGACTCAAGATAAACTGCTCCATGCATTCATTGACCTTTGTTAAATATAATATTCTTGCACATTCTGTTCATTCATGTTGGAAAAAGTGTCTCATCCTGCTTGTCATCCCGCTCAAACTAGTCATGGAGCTTTTATGGTAAAGGTTTAAATGCATAAATTAAGGAGTGGCTGATTCTAACATAGAAAACAGAGCAGCAACTGGTGTCCCTCTCTTCTGTTTCTCCCTGCTACAGCGCCCCCCACAGGCCTGGAGCTCTTCTGCTCTTGCAGAGTCTCTTTAAACAAGCAAACTAATCCAACTACTGAACTCCTGGTGCTTCTACAACCACGTTTAATAAGTATAGACTTTGATTAATAAATAAATATGTGTGACAGAAGCACCATTACATCTAGGGTTGGTAATTTGATTTAAATTCACTTTTTGTTATTCCGGGTAAAATGATCGTTATGTCCTGATGGTAATCAACGCATGATGTGCTCTTAAAAAAGAGAAAAACAGTCACTGTCTACAGCAGGAGGAAAACAGGGAAAACACCAACCAATCACAGCCACTCATTCTGAATTTATTAAACCAATCAAATCCCATAACTGCCGTTCTGCCTGCCTCCTGCTCGCGTGCACAGACTCTGATTCAATGTAGCCGAAAGCCAAAGTTTTGGCTTTGAAAATAAGGGAAGCCCGCCATGAGCTGTCCCACAACCCCAACCAAGCTCCAGTATCCCTCACATTTTAAGACAGGTGTACAGAAATCTAAAATAAACTCTTTGTTTTTCTTGGTTTGTTCTGTTGGCTCTAATTTCACCACAGCTGCCACCCAGGCTACTGCAGGTGGACGTTCTCACCAGGCTTTTTCTTCTTCTTTGGTTTTACGGCAGTTAGCATCCAACCTTTTGGAGCATTACCGCCCCCTTCAGACTAGGGACAGAGCTCGGTTTGGAGAGGCAGAGGAATGTTTTTATTATTATATCACCACACGGGAGATTTACAGGAGAATACTGATACAGGAGGACGTCAGGAAAGAGGATAAAATACGTAAAATACGGTAGTTTCACGGCCACAACGGGAGACTTGACAGCTATGTGGAGAATGTCAGAGGAACTACCTATACCCCGATCAACATCGGGCTGTGAGCACTAACTAACTTTACATGTTTGTTTTTTACATTTACTATGATAATGTTTTGGTGTTTTCTTACCGCTGACTGAGACATGACTTGGTGTAGTGTAAAACATAAATGTTGTGCTGAGGGTTGGACTAGACGGAGCCCCGAGGAGATGCTACATTCAAATTCATGCTAGTTTACCAAAATTATTGACCCTAGCTTTAATGGGAGTGGATCTTTCATAGACCAAAGTAACTTCCACAGACCAACTCGCCCTGACGGTCGTCACCTGAGGAGAGAGAGAAATGGAGCGTGAAGAAAAGGTGGCGGTGAGGGGGTCATGGGGTTGACTGGAGGCCGATGAGGAGGGATGGAGGTACAGACAGAGCTCCATACGCCCCGGGCACATTCATAAATGCAGGTTGAGGTGGGGGGGGGGCTCTGAATGGGAACTGTGCACGTCTCGGGATGGACCTTGATGACCCCGAGGGCCTCCACGCTGTCAGGAGCGTTTAGCCTGGATTGGCTGCAAGCGCTCCCCCGTGGTTTCCATCAGGCCTCTCCGGGACAGATCTGACACACACACACACACACAAACACACTGATACACACACCACCAGCAGCCCACCTGCCGACACGCTGCCAGGAACCAAATTCCTCGAGAGGTCCTGGATTAGCCCTGGTTTTGGCATCAGCCCTGTCAGAGCTGGTTTACTATAATCACACCTCTCTGGAGCGAGACAGTGTCGGAGTGTGGAGGGTTTAAAATCACCAGCTAAACAAAATACCAGAGGTGGCACATGTAAACACAGTATCTTACAGCTTTTTCCAAATTAATCTGCAGAAATGTGTCTCAAGGAACTGCCTCACACACAGAAAATGGACCGTGATGAACTTCTGAGGACATCAAACTCCAGAGTGTGATGCTCTCAGAAGATCCTCCAAATTCATGAGGAACTATAACGTCAGGGTGGCATCCCTGAAACTACATCCTAATTTCAACTTGATTTGTGAAACCAGGAACAATTACAACACACAATATGCTGCCACAATGTGCTCATGAAAACAAATTACATAGATTAGTGTCAATTGGTTGGCCTCGGTTGGTGGCTGCCATCATCACAGCAGCTAGTCTAAAGTGGACATATATATAAAACATAAAATGAGATGCAGACACCAGCTTTAGCCATCAGTGCAGACGCAGAGAGACAACAGACTGATCAAAGCAACATATACAAGGAAAGCAAACAAACTGATAAATTAAAGTCATCAGATTCTGAATAATGACACTGAACAACAAAGGTGTTTAATCATGGTTGAAGGAGTAACAATATAAACCAACAACTCTAGGTTAGAGTCTCTTTTTGTTCCTGTTTTGTTTTATTTTACAGCACTCAATTAGTTTGTTTGCCTCACTTTTGTTGTCAAAACAAGAAATCTTTTGTGAGTAAATAACTTTATTTAAACCTTCTAAAATCTTGGTTTATTTATGTTACTTCCCCTTTCCCGACACAAGCTGGTTGTAACAGCAATGCAGAGCGTGGATGCAGTGGTGTAAAGCACGCCGCCACTGGACTCTAGAGCAGTGGAGACGCGTTCTCTGGAGTGACCAATCACACTTCTCCATCTGACAATCTGATGGACCAGTCTGGGTTTGGAGGTTGCCAGGAGAACCATACTTGTGGGACTGCATTGTGCCAAGTGTAAAGTTTGGTGGAGGGGGGATTATGGTGTGGGGGTGTTTTTCAGGAGCTGGGCTTGGCCCCTTAGTTCCAGTCAAAGGAACTCTGAATGCTTCAGCACGCCAAGACATTTTGGACAATTCCATGCTCCAACTTTGTGGGAACAGTTTGGAGCTGGCCCCTTCCTCTTCCAACATGGATGACAGAGTCTGGTGTGGATCAACTTGACTGGCCTGTACAGAGTCCTGACCTCAACCTGATAGAACACCTTTGGGATGAATTAGAGCAGAGACTGAGAGCCAGGCCTTCCGGTCCAACATCAGTGTGTGAGCTCACAAATGCTCTTCTGGAAGAATGGTCAAAAATTCCCATAAACACTCCTAAACCTTGTGGACAGCCTTCCCAGAAGAGTTCCCAGAATGTCCTCACTGACTAATGTTTCCCACACGGACATGGATTGTTACTCTGTAGTCCGGATGAATAACTGTCTGTCGAGGGTACCGTCACACATGCACACACCTGCTGATTGATCAACTTTTATTTTACTTTCACATCGCGCGACAAGTTATGTGGTAGTGTGAAAAGTGGCTGTCGCATCATCGGAGGGTTAGCCCCGCCCCATCGCGGCTGTACATTGACTTTGCATGGAGAGTGATCGCCGAGGTAGTACAAGTAGCGTCCGGTGTGTACGCACCTTGAGGCTTGTTTTGCTGAGCTTGCTGACTCCTGATCAGCAGAGAATGGATGGATGGATGGTTTTTCTCTTTATTTGGAGGCTGCTAACATTAACAGACATATGTGAGGACACAGAGAAAGTCAAATTTAAATCTGTTTATTCAGATGAGCAGAATATTTATGCCTCATAACGTCTGCATTAGTTTATCTCCAGCAGCTCTGGAGTGTTTTTTTATTTGTGAGACAGAAAATAAACTTATATTCTGGAAATAGACTGAACTTTTTGTCTCCTGACTCCACCGCCATCCTGACAAAAGTCACAGTCGTGGAGTGGAGCTGAAGTTCATCGCAGTCGTCTGTAAACTGTCGAGTCAGACGTGGACAATGTGTGTGTGTGGATAAGACAGGAGCTGAGCAGGGATGGAGGGAGGTGATGAAGAATAAGACTTAAAGAGAGAGATGTGGTAAAGAGAAACAACATTATTTTAAGTCATAGCCGTCTTTACTTCAACTTAGATGGAGTGCGTCTCCATAAGCCCCGAGCTCTGCTCAAAAGCACGAGGAAGCCTAGAAAGCCTGCTTTGAGTGCCTCCGAGAAACGAGGAGCGTAATCTACTTTCCCTCACTCTCCCTCCCCCTGAAGCATAACAAAGAGCCTGGGAAGAGTGTTTGTGATGCTAATTCTGCAGGAATAAATATGCAACACAATTTTCAGACGCTTTAAGAGAGGAGGAAAGACGAAGAAGAGGAGTGGTGATGGAAAAAGAAACGCTGCTTTAGGGCCCTGCCAGGAGGGAGCAGACTAATCCGTGAACATAGCGAGTGCGAGGGGAACAGGAAATTAGAACATGCTGCTGATGAAATGGAAGAAAAAGGCTGAATGGGAGGAAGAGCAGCCAATCTCAGGTGTTAAAGCATTACCTGGTGACCGCGCCGAGGCTTAGTTCTGCTCATCCTCTGCGAGATGGATGACTCCTGTCTCATAGGAAACAATGCAGCCCAGAATCTACATGACGCCAGATCCCGCGGGACGCCTCTTATCCCCGGAAACACCTTCGCATTCATCAGTCAGCGTGTTACAAGGAAAAGCCATAATGGTGCGGGCCAAAGTACTTAACATGCCCGGTCGTCCCTGAATAAAACTTTAAATGTCTGTAAATCCTTGGGTGGCCTCTTTCACTTCCCCCACAGCTGCCTCAAGAACGGCTAAAGATGGAGTGAATAATTTAAAACAGCAGGAAACTTGACTCAAACTTTAAAATATGCAAATAAGAAGTTTGAAGCCCCATGAAGACTCCACAAACATCTGAGATACGGCCTCAGCACCGCTGGTCCGATGGAGCTAATTGTTGCATGATTAAAAGTTCAGTCCCATGTTGGGGCAGTCATGATCCCACACTGTTGTCATGTGTTTTCATGCAACAGGCTTTAACATTTTGTTTACTCCTGTCTTTGTCTCTTACGACTCTTATCCTGACTGACTGTTCAGAGCTGCGTCTGTGACACGAGCTTCTGTGGCTGCAGCTCCTTATTCTCTCACACCAGAGTCTGACTTTAAATCAGGAGGGTTGAAACTTTTATCCACAGAAGGGAACACTTAAAATTCATTGATCAAAATATTGATGAACTGTTTTGATACCTCTCTTTAAAATTTTAGGGTTTTGCACCAGTGTTGTGTGTAACATGTTACTTTGAAACACGTTACAGTAACGTAACTACTTTTTCGGATAAAAAGTAAAGTTAGTTCGCGTTTTATTTATTTCATTCATACATCTGAAATAAAACAGTTTCATACAAGCATATAATTGAATGAAAAGGAACAGAAAGAAGACGAATCTTATGTTATCTGCCCCTTTTAGACACTTAAAAAAAAAAATTCAAAAACAACAACACAATGATCAACATAATTCACAACAATAGTAATAAAATAAAACAGCTGTCATCAACGCTGCTGCTCTCAAATTCTTTTTGATTCTCAATGACAACAACAACAAGCTAACCTTGCATAGCAGATGGACCTGCCTGATTCAGTTCCTGAAGTCCTGCAGATCCCATCTTGTAGTGCTCCGTTGACCCATGGATTCACTCGGTAAAAATTTTAACGGCCCAATCAGGGAAGAGAGGCGGGAGCTGCAGAATGCGAGAACGGAGATGCCGATTAGCCTGTTGTTCTCATAGATACTTGGTAAAAGTTGGTGAAATCTGCCCTCCTCAGAAGTTTACTTGTAGGGATTGTCTTTGACGAGGTTCATGTTACATATAAGTGATAAATTAATCATCTGTGTGGTACAATTTAGTGTAAATCGATAGTATAAGGTGGTAAGCCGTTAGCCGCTAACTTAGCGGCTAACGGTCACGGCTAACAATCATTAGCTGTTGTTAGCTGTTAGCGGCTAAGTTAGCGGCTAACAGCTAACAAAAAAGTATGCGATTTTTTTTTTTTTCAATTCTTTATTCAGCCATTTCAAGTAACAAACAGGCACATTTTGCATCATACAGTCTTCAAAAATCACTGAGCAGCATCAGCAGCTAATATAAACAAAATAATAAAAGAAAATGTATATAACAGAAAAAAAAATAATGACAAATTCAATGAAAACATTGCTACATTATAGGAGGCAACCCTGCTTGATGTGGATTGGTCTGTGATGAATGTGACGAGCAGGACGATTATCCAATCACAAGCTTGTGTTTTTTTTCAAACGTTCTGCCCCTGAAAACAAATTTAAAGGGCTCCTACCCAGATGGACTCGTGAAATATTTCTGTGGCAGATATATGGAGCTGTCCATCTGGCTTGTCAGGTTAACAACAAGCAACAACCACCAAAATAATATTTATAATTATAATGTTTGAGAGATTTCATCAATTACAAAAATGGTAATGGTACTAACTTAACATACTGCCCGTTAATGTTGTTTTAAATGTAAATTTTGATTTGGATTGTTTAATGTCTTTGATTAGATTATTCCATAAATTAACCCCTTTAACAGAAACACGACAACCCATCATTTTTGTCCGAAATGTTGTTTCTTTTTTTAAAAATCTCTATTCCTCTTAAATTGTAGTTACTCTCTCTTTTTTCAAATCTTTTCTGAAGATTAATGGGTAACAATCTTTTATGCCCTTTAAACATAAATTGCAAGATACATTAATCTACTAAATCAAACAATTTCAACCCTTTTAACTGAAGAAATAATGAGTTGGTTGGATCTCTATATTGTTTTCTAGTAATTAATCGAATAACTCTTTTTTGAAAAATAAAAATAGACTTTGTATGTTTTGCAGGCATTTCCCCAAACTTCAACACAGTAGGTCAGATATGGAACAATCAGAGAATTGTATAAAATATACAATTCCTTATCATCCAATGAAAACTTTATCTTATGTAACATCACAATAGCTTTTAATATTTTTACCTTTGTATAATTTATATGGGATTTCCAACTCAAATTCTCATCCAACAAAACACAGAGAAACTTAGTTTCCTTCACTCTTAAGCTGAGCACCGTCTATACTGATTGAAGCATCAATGTCTTTACCTCTTTTACTAAATATCACAATTTGTTTTTTCCAGATTAAATGACAATTTGTTTACATCAAACCATATTTTTCATCTTTTTCTTTTTTAACCACATTCAGCACCTGTGTCGTATCTTCCCCAGAGTAAAATAAGGTTGTATCATCCACGAACAAATTACATTTAAGCACTTTGGATACATGAACAAAATCATTAATGTACAAAATAAACATGTTGGGCCCAAGGACAGACCCTTGAGGTACTCCACACTTGATATCATATAATCCTGATTTTACATCATTCATCTGCACAAACTGCTTTCTATTTTCTGAATAACTTGAAACCCACCGATGTGCCACCCCTCTAATCCCATATTTACTGAGTTTATGAAGAAGTATGGTGTGATTGATGGTATCAAAGGCCTTTTTAAGATCAACAAAAATAAAAAATAAAGTAACGCACTACTACTAAAAACTCGGTAATGAAACGTAGTTCCTTTTTTAATGCGGCAGGACATAACTCCTTCTCAGCTGCTCGTACAGACATGACCAGCGTTGCCAAGTTTGCTCGTTATAAGCGTCTAAGGGCCTCAAATCTCCTGAGTCACAGCCGCGGGTCGCTGTTTTTGGTCTTGTTTCTAAACGTGAAGTTTCTTCTTGGGGCTCTTCTGTCTGTGTGAATCCCCCTGATTATCTTCCAGCTCCTAACAATAAAGCAAAACACGACTGCAGTAGGCAGTTTGTCCACTTCC
The DNA here is from genome assembly GCA_036419115.1 of Scarus forsteni. Lineage (NCBI taxonomy): Eukaryota > Metazoa > Chordata > Actinopteri > Labriformes > Labridae > Scarus > Scarus forsteni. The sequence continues at coordinate 12,156,014 of JAZDUH010000395.1, forward strand.
TCTTTTCCTGGATATCGTGCATGCCCCCAAACACACTCATGCACATGGAGCATGCTCCAGAGCCAACGTTGCCAGGTCAGCTTATTATAAGCGACGTTCTTTTCTTGAACAGATGCTTGGCACTGTGATATTGAAATGTAATGTAGACGAGAATTAACACTTTATGTAGATTTCTCTTTTTAAAAAGTAATATATCACATTAGGAAAAGGAAATAGCTGGAGGTTGATTATTTTGGGCTTGTTTTTGTCAACCTGGTTGTTTATTTCATAAGTAAAATGTGGAAACTCTGGACAGGAGCTCTGATTCCACAGGGGATGAGACATGATTTTGTAAAATAAAGAGCACAAAAGAAATAACTGTTATGTTCTCTGTAGTAAAACTTTTTGTAGGCCTTCACATTTAGGAACAGATATGAGGTTCTGTCCAAAGTCGAGCAATGTAAAAGTAACCAGTAACATGAAGTTACTTTTCATAGAGGGTAACTAAGTAAAGTAACAAGTTACTTTTTTTTTTAGAAGTAACGAGTAATGAACAAACACTACTTTTTTAAAGTAACTTCCCCAACACTGTTATGCACACAAGGTCTGGTCTGTTAGTTTTTCTAATCATCATAAATCTGGCCTCACAAGTCAAACTCCCATGGAGTCATCAAGCATGGGAGAGAATTCTCCTAAAGTTTGTTCCTCCAGCAGCAGGACTGTCGCATCTGTGATGACTGTGATGAAACCAAAACTCTCCTGCAGCTCTTTAACTTCACAGTGAGACATCAAGTAAAAGTCTTTAGCACTTCAAAAAGACAAAAGCTTGTGACAAAAATACATCTGACAACCCTGTAATGAGAAAACTTCCTTTAATACGATGTTCAGATCAGCCTCTAAGTTAAGACAGAAGTCAGCCTCACCACTCAGGGCATCCTGGCCCTCTAGGTTGGAGGTATTTTCAAAAGTTTTGTCGGTGTTTGACGTTGTATACAGGAACTTTTTTCATGTGAATCACTTTTTCCATGTCCTTTTTCTTAAAGCAGAGGAGCGCTCTAAGCAGGCAAAATACAGACAGGATGGGAGTATTGAAGCTCTCCCCTTAAATATCAATAACAAATGATTATTTGGACTCTTTGACCTTTTAAGGCAGTCCCACAGTCCATGTCATGTGACTTTAGAGACAAATCAGATATATCAAACAACCCTCAGCAAACACACATGCAGAAACTTCACAGAGTTTGTGGTAAACAAATGCAGGGCTGACAGGATAAAATACAATTAAATGGATTGTTGCTCCAAAAAATATCTCCATGTCCATGCAGCACAGGCCTACATGAGCAAAGCTTTTTAATGTAGTATTGCATTTTTGGAAATCAAATCATTATTCATATCAATTATCAAATCATTCAACAAAAAAACACATTTCACTTAAGTCTTTAATTGGAGAAAATCATCTCAAATTATTATTTTTTGGACTAAATCTGAACTCACTTTACGAGCTGATGGTTGAGAGTAATTACAACGAAACATTGACACAATCCAAAATGATTGTTATGCAAACAATGACCTGTTTTACAGAAATCCACATCAGCTATTACAACTAAACAACAAGAAGAAAAACTGGAGTCAAATCCAGTATTGAAAAATATAACAACCTCAGAAGAAGATATATGGCTGGCTGCAGGATGGATGATAGGGACTGATCTCACTTTCCTCTTTTAAATTTTCAATCTGGCCCCAGAAGCATTTTTAAGGAAACCAAAGGTCATTGTACACATTTATATAATGATTCTTGGTCTAGAGTTTGGACTACATAATTCCCTTACTGTGCTTTTAGTCGGTGGAAACATCAAAAACCAATGAACATTTTTCAACCACTGCAAAAGATGGTTTGCATTATTATCAAAACAATTACAATAAAAAGTATCGATATCATACTTATTTGAAAAAGTTGCTAAACAGCCTGTGCCCTTACAAAGTAATCCGAATAAAGTTTGATGTTGAAAGTGAAAGTAAATCATCATGGAAATCATAAATGTTCCAGTATTCCTACAATTTTAAAGGCCCATGTCCTGCAAATTGAATTTTCTTTGCTTTTAGTGTTGTTGAAGTGTCTTGTGAAGCAGAAGAACATTAAACTTTTTTAAAAAATCTGTTCATAGATAAATGATCTATAATTCTTGATAGGAAACACTGTTTTTTTTACGTCCCCTGGTTTAAAATGTCATAGCTATACAGCCTCCACCTACTTTATTTCTTCTAATTATAGGCAAACTACATGCCTGTTTTGAAAGTTCACTCTGTTAGGTTTCATTTGGGCAGCCAATCAGCATTCAGCTTCTTATCACAGCTGAATGTAGCCCTGCCCCCTCAGATTAAAGCTTCTTATAAAAGAAAGGAAAAAGGCTGCGGTTGAATAGTCGCCTCCTAAGTCCTTTCCTATCTACTTTTCCATAACCCTGATGGAAAATGTCATGAGGTTAAGGAAAGGAGACTTCAGAAGGACTTAGGAAAGGAAAACACTTTCACTACGCTACGTCATCATGTGACGGCGGATGTTACTGCTGCAGTGAAACTACAATTTTCTGAAGATGGACTACAAAAGGCTCATCTTAGAAGAGCTGGTGTATCATGACAATGTTGTTCCTTTAGACAATTTGAACATTAACAACCCGGTAAAAATGAGGTGTGCATAACCGATGTTGAAGTGAGGATGTAAATAAATCTGTCCTCTCATTATCAACATGAACACCAATCAGTGCATGAAAATAAATGAACTGAAGGAAAGAAAGGCACAAACTGTTAAGACCACAATCTAATAGAGTACAAATGATTCATATTGAACCAAGTTTAAAACAGAATCAACATCAAATGTCTCATATCCTGCTCTCTTCAGAGAATCAGACTGCTGGAAAGTTAAGGCAGGTTTTGGTAAACTTTAGAAAGGATGAACAGCAGAGGGAACTCACATGGTCTGAGGGATTTGTTTTTATTATTCTGTTGAATTCAGAAGATAACACGCTGATTAAATGCTGTTGCCCTGGAGAATGATGGGACAGAATAATCTTTCCTTTTGTAAAGGATGGTCCGGTGTATCCTATGCTAAAGGAGATAATAAAGGACTAAACTATTCCAACAGCTCTGATCACAAACTACTTCCGGTTCATTTCACTCCGATAGGAACCTCCTAAGCAAAAAGGACTATTCCACCACAGCCAGAGAGTTGCAACTGATCCTCTACAGAAACGTAATTTCACAATTTTTTATGTAAATTCAACTGAAATCAAATCATGCTTAACAGACACCTGAGACATGATGTAAGCAGTCAAAAACTCGTGTCATAGGTCTGATGTAGGTCCATTAAAACCTTCAGATTTCCTGCAGCCTTTCTCAAACTTTCTCTTCTTCTGCATGAGCATTGGTTTGAGCTCTGGAGGTTGCTGCTTGGTTGAGACAGAGTAACGTCAGCAGAGGTGGTTAGCAATATGTCAATGAAGAGTTCTGTTGTCCCTACTTTTGGGGTTTAAGTCATTTATGTGTTGTGGAACTTTCTCAATTTCATTTTTCCATTTGTGTATGCCCTAAATCAGGGGTAGGCAACCTGCGGCTCCGGAGCAGCCTGCGGCTCTTTTGCCCCTCGCCAGTGGCTCTCTGGACTCAGAGGACAGAAGAGCAAAAAACGTCTTCTTTTACTTGCATTGAACTCTAATTAATTAATTGGTGTTATTTCTGTATGTTTAAGCACCTCCGCCTTTTTTATTTTAATGACAATTTCTTGGTTTTTACATCGCTAACTTTGCGTCATGTGTGCACCTCCCATGACCTCTGCGTGACCTGCAGCAGGTCGGAGTGAGAGCAGGACGCTGCGGCATCTTTAGCTGTGAGCTCACTTGAGGTTCATTTTAAGTTCTGATGAAGATGTTTTGATGAACTCTCAGACTTTCAACTGCTGCTGTGAAGGGATTCAAACTTCTTAAACAGAGGCATGTTGTTGATAAAGCTTTGGAAAAGACGAGAGACACGGGGAGACGATAATTCAGCGCAACTGTGACGGCGTTGTTGAAGTGGGGGATTTTTACACAAAGATATCAGGTGGATGTTTTTTATTACCATTTCTGTGTTATGATTGCAGTCAGTCAGTCTCTCCCCCTCACATTATCTCTCATTCACTAACTACAGACTCAGGTGTGTGAGTAACTGTGTTATACATATATGACAATTTTTTTCTATGACACATCAAAATAGGCATGAAACTAAACATTGAGTAATTATGTGGGATAAGCTTCTAAAACACTGATGAGATGTTGAAAAGCACCTCAAGAATCACAAGATTACTTCATGATTGTGATAAAATTGTGCATAATAATGATCTGAATGCAGGAAAGAAATGATTTTAATTTAAAATGCGACGGGAAGACCTACTGACCCCCATCTCACCTGATGATGTCAAATAAATATGTAGGATTTCTAAACTGAAAGTAAAACCTGATCCTGTGGGATAAAAAACGGAGCAACAACAAAGCAAAATAAAAAATGAAAATAACAGCGTTAACAGGGCTAATATTAATTGATGGTTATTTTTGTAGACAAACCTGAAAATCAAAGTAAACACACCATTGTTGTCATTTTAGTTCTAAATGAATTACTAACACTAATGTCAAGTTAAAGCAACAAAAGTACATGACCCATTACAGAGCAGTCATGTCAGGTGGTAAAGCAGTTTGCTTATAGATCTAATGTCATTATAATGTAGTCAGCAGGTACCGCTGTTGTCATTTTAAAGTTCAAATGTGTTTGTGGCTCCAGACAGATTTTTTTGGTAGGCGTGGCGGGCAAAATGGCTCTTTTGATTGGAAAGGTTGCCGACCCCTGGCCTAAATGTTCCCTGATACATGAACCTTTTTTGGTTGTTCTTTTTTCCTTGTATTTAAACTCTTGTGCGTTGCTATCTTATGTTCCTGCTGTCAAAGCACTTTGTAAACCTATGTTTTTTTAAAGGTGCTATTCAAATAAAGTTTATTATTATAAGAGAAACTGGTAGTGTTGTGTTACTCGAGACCGGTCTTTAGACCACATTTTAAAGATCTTGGTCTTGTCTCGGACTCAAGAGCATTTTTGCTCGGTCTTGACTCTGTCTCGAACTGGCCGGACTCTGGATTTTCCGTCAAGACCGATCTGCTGTTCTTCAGCATCATCAATGTTAACAAGAAAGAGCACTTGGAACAAAAAGCTTAAATTTACGTGATATTTCTCCTGTGATGACTGCAACCTTCCCTGTGTTGTGACTGCAGGACACCCCCCTTAACTGTTCAACCTTGTCATGGTTTTGAAAAAAGAGTTTGATGGTCTTGGTCTTGTCTCAGTCTCGGCTCGTCTTGGTCTTTGTCTCGACTTGGTCTCGACTCCCAAAAGTCTTGGTCTTGTCTTGTACTTGGAGCATTCTGGTCTCGGGCGAGTCTTGGTCTCGGATCGTGTGGTCTTGAGCACAACACTAGAAACTGGCACACGGTGTGAGGTTTCAGGCCCAAAACACTGACAGGAGTTCCCAAATATGCATTTTTGGTGACGTAAAAGTCCATTTGCATGAGAACGAAGAACCAAAATATGGAGAAAAAGCTCCTGCCTACATGTGACACACCATCAGATAAAGAGAGAGGGATACTTAAACCCAGTTAAGACTGAAGGCTCAATGAGAATGTTCCACTTTTGCTTTAGTGTGTTGTGTTGAATGTTTCTGTTTGCAGAGTAAAGTCTAATTCTCAATCTTCATCTTCAGACATAAAACAGCGAGGAATCTCCAGGACTTTAACAGAGACAAGAACAAGCATCAGATCATTTGTTAGGATAGAAAATAAAAACATTCCCTCCAGCATGTTAATGAGATCCACAAACATCCACGGCTGGATAATAAACCTCTCTTAGTGAAACACAAACTGATCTGCTGAATGTTTGATTTTAATTAGACAACAGCTAAAGTTTCTGTGTAGTTTCTGCCCTCCAACTGAACTTTAGATAATTATCCAGAGCAGGGAGAGTCTGAGCATGACTGCAGACGGCTCAAACTGTCACCTACAACTCCAACAGACACTGGTAATTATGTGAGGAGTGATTAAGTCTGCAGCATCACAGTAATTTAAATCACAAGAGCATCAAGAGCTCTGATATGTACACAGAGAACATGCATCATGCTTTAAAATGAAGCCCCATATGTACAAAGTGCAACTTAAAGGTGCATTCAGCGATCTTCTAATCTTCTAATCTGATGCAGTATTTGCGAAATTCCCCGTATTTCTCCTCTCCATCCACAAGATGTCACCACTGACAGCATGTTGAAAAAAAAATTTGGTTTCAATACACAGCCTTGACTCTGAATTTCAGCCGGTAAATACTGTGGCTCGGTCCGAGTTACCAAAACAAAGTAAACCCCCCCACGTCCAGGGGGTGATCATACTCATGCGCAGATCAGACAAAAGGGGGAGGGGGAGTCGTAGTTTGCGTAGCGTGCGCAGTTAGCATAAGAGAGAGATACAATAGCAATGGCTGAAAAACAGCCCAAAAGAAAAAGGTCAGAGGAGTGAAAAGTGAAAAAGAAGGGCTATGACCAAAAGAGCAAAGACCCAGGTCAACATTGGTGTTGCTTTCCGACGGTGGAGGGAACTCAGCGAATTGAAAGACCTGAAAACGACGAGGATGTCGCCGTCCGTCTGCTGGATAGGTAAGCTAAGCAGCATTAGCTTCGTGGTGCTTCACATAACAGTAGCAGCTGTCAGGCATTCATCTGATTGTCTAATCTGACAGAATGTACTGTTGTTGTGATGTTTTCAATAACGGCAGTCGAGTTGTCTGACCAGTCGGGGTTTCCTTAGCTACGTCAGCTACCCAGTTTCTACGGCCGTTTCCATGACGATGCACGTCAATCAGCTTTCTGGAGGCGGGTCTAAATTCGAATATAAACAAACCCTCCACTCGTTTTCTCCCACATCGCTGACTACACCTTTAAATACTGTTGGTGCTTATTTTCATATTTTTAGCCCCACTGTTGCTGAACTCTGGTAGAAAATGTTCTTAAGTTCCCAAAAGATGCTTCTTTACTCTTATTCAATAACGATTTACACCTCAGAGACAATACTAGATTAATTACCCAGAAAATTGTGTTTGCAGCCTAAACAACCGCAAAAATAACCATAATTCACTCGTGGTTTAGTGCTAACCCTCCAACTATAACAGAATGGTTTAATCATTTTAGAGACATTTGTCTTATAGAAAGATCACTGGCTGTAATTAACGAGGCACCATGGTACAAACTTTGATCACTATTCTCTGCAATCCACTTTTAATAAACAAATGTTTCCACCAAATTATTAACTGAAAACTGCACATACACACCTTTTCATTTTATTTTATTAAATATGTTCATTTTCGTCTCTCTTTCTCTGTGTTTTAGCCTTTTATTTGTTAGGATAGCTCTTATCATTTCAGCTCCTTTGTTTTTATTTACTTCTTCTGTGCTATGTTAACAGATTGATGTCTTTATTTATTTTGAATTCCGATAGTTTTTTTGTTTTTGGCTTCATCTTACGTTATACTCTTGATCTTTTCGTAGAAAACTTTAAAACTTATTGTTTTATTGTTCTCTATCTTTCTTATAATCTCCATTCTTTTATTTTTTATGTATTTTTATGTTTGTTTGTTTTCAGCTGTTAATTTGGTCATCATGGTCTTTTTTTATGTAGCATGGTTCTGGCATTGTCTGGTTTCCTAAAACATGGACTTTATCAATTTCATTTTGTCTTTTGCGTGTGTCTTAAAGGAACTTTGAGGAGTTTCTAAGTAATTACAAAAAAGTCTCTCTTTTAGATATCTGCCTGATGGAAATACACACTTTAAGATGAGTTTTATAGCATCAAAATAGGTTATCTATAAATGCTATTCCTTAGCTTCGTGGTCGGGTCGGACAGGGCTGGACTGGCCTGGATACTCAACTTCAGGAACAAGACAATTAAAACTAGAGCAAATTTATATTATTCAGACACGTCTTAGAGCACCGGGCTGTAAGCAGCCATATATAGTCAGCTACAAAACTACGATACTAAGTTTTCCAAAAATTGCTTGTTGTCACACATCAAAAACTACCGCTACGTAACTAGAAAGAGATACATACCTCGTGGCTTTGCATCCTGTAAGTTGTTGAAAAAAGAAGTTGTAAAGCAATGCAGAGTTCTGAGGAAGGTCTGAGCTGCATTCATTAGCATCACAACAAACACACGCTTTGGCTTGGGTCACGTCTTTTGGTGCATTCCAGTTGTAGTCAGAAGTAGGAATTTCCTAATTCCGAGTAGGAAACTGCAACTGGAACGTCCCCCTAAGTCTGAATTTCCTACTGGGAACTCGGTGAAACCTCACCACCCCCGAGTTGACAATGGAAGATGGATGCCCCCAGTGTGAACAGTTATTTAGCTCCTGTAATAATCCATTTATTTGCACTTCTGACTGGGGTGTGTCGCTCTAGATCAGCTGTATACATAGTATTGTTAGACTTATATTTACAAAAATGCTGCCATAGTGATAATCACATTCTTCATACAACAACGCAGGGTGTGCTAACAACAGCTAACTATCGCCTGGTAGATCCTTTAAATGTTTTTTAAGAACTAGTTCTACCTCTAAACTGGACTATTTTAATTCTCTTTCAGGCTGCAGTATGACGCTTCAGCTGGTCCAAAATGCTGCAGCACGTGTGCTGACTAGAACTAGGAGAAGCCCACATTACTCCTGTATTAGCTTCTTTGCATTGGCTTCCCATTAAATCTAGAATAGAATTCAAGATTCTTCTTCTCACCTATAAAGCTCTCAGTGGACAGGCACCAGTCTATCTTAAAGAGCTTGTAGTGCCGTACAACCCCTCTAGATCATTACGCTCCCAAAATGCTGGCCTGCTTGTGGTACCATCAGTCTGTAGAAGTAGTATGGGAGGTAGAGCCTTCAGTTATCAGGCTCCTCGTCTCTGGAACCATTTACCGACCACAGTTCAGGAGGCTGACTCCCTCTTTACCTTTAAGGTTAGACTTAAAACATTCCTCTGTGATAAAGCTTTCAGTTAGGGACCAGCTTACTGACCATGGTTTAGACTCATAGTTAGGCTCCTGGAGTCACAAAGCCTCAAAAACTACAATTACAGACATGACACATAGTTGGCCATTTCATTAGCTCCATTCCAGTTCATAATCATTATAGCTGTTAATGTTGATATTAGCATGATCTCCTTATCCATGGTTGATACATCTATAGTATCTATATTTATCTCCACATAGGCATAAGGTCTCTCTGAAAATGGGATGTCACATCTCAAGAGGCCTTTAATACATTTATACTTAACAGAGACAAATATGGTTGGGATGACCTTGTGATCTGTGCACCATGAGTTCGTCACTACAATAAATTCTTATTTTCAGTAAGAATATCTAAGATTATACTTCTATAAAATGATCACCACAACCATTCAGGACCCTCCTGAAAATGAGATGTAGCATCTCAAGAGGCTAACCTCTAATAAATCAGACGACAGGTCTATGGTTCATGGATCTGTCCCTAACTTTAGTTCTTACTTTAGTCCACTTGTCTCCTCTTACCTCCCTTCCTTCACCCTCACACCAACACAGTATGGTGTGGATTTGCTGTTCATCATGAGACTGGGATCCACATTCAAGATTTCCTGCTGCTTAACAGAAGGTTTTTTCTTGAGCCATGATGGAGGGATGGAGGGATCTATGCATATATGTGTATCCATAAAATGAAGAGTTTTATGCTCTATTGTAAAGTGTCTTGAGATAACACCTGTTATGAATTGGTGCTAAACAAATAAAGATTGATTGATTGATTGTTTGATTTTAATTGTCTTGTGCGCTGCTGTCTTTATGTGTCTGTCAAAGCACTTTCTTAACCTCTGTTTTTAAAAGTGCTATACAAGTAAAGTTAGTTTTTAATAGTATTGTTATTTTAATTGTCTGTCTATTTTTATTTTATATTATATTTAGAATGGCAGTGGCATCATGAATATAGTTAACATTTATATTTGTTCTTGTTATACCTTAACAGTCTGCATGATTTATTTGTCTCTCTGGATGCCCTGTCGGCTTCTCCTCCCTCTGTATGTCAGCAAATGCAGGTTGGTGTATGGAGCTCTGTTTCACAACAGTGCAGTTACACTTAACATCCACAGAGGGCACCAGAGAGCAGAAAGCTGGAATCTTACAGACGAGGGCTTTACAAATCTAAAAAAGAAGATTATACCGCTGCTGCAGCATGTTATTTGATCTTAACTAACGTCAGGAGGCCGGCCACATCAGTTAGCGGTATATTGCCGCTCATCGCCATCGCCACAGTGCAGCAAAAAAGAAAAAAAAATACAACCTTAACTCCAGGTAGCTCCCAGTTTAAAGAGTATTTGGAGAGAGCTGAATTGAAAGAAGAAGACAAGAGTCTAACTACGGTACAGTAATTTTGCTGTTAAAATGTAAAGGTGATATTCATGCTGGTGTAAATAAACAATTTGATTACATTTAACAAATTTTTTTATTTTTTGCAAAGCAAGATTTTTGTGAGAAAGGAATTTAACGACTGGTCCCAAGTAAACTCCAAGGTCATAATAATTTTGGATTTGTCATTGTAGTTTAGTTTTAGTTAGTTTTGACATGTTTTTTCCATTACAGTTTAGTTTTAATTAGATTTGGAGCGGGCATTCTAGTTTTTATTTAGTTTTGATTTTTGCAACAAGGCTTAGTTTAAGTTCAGTTTTAGTTTTTTCATACCTTATTTGCCAGGTGCAGGATTCAAAAAGGTCAGAGTAAGTATTTTATGATACTGTTTATTTTCAAGTCCAACATGGTGCTCACTGCTCAGTCAATGCTGATACTGTACTGTGTAGGCACTTGCATTTGTTTGTCTCACTGTCGTACTCAAAAAAATCCCAAATGGGACACTGCCGCCTCCTCCAGACTTTAGCCATTTCTTCCAAGTTGTCCCAACAACACGTTTCGTGGCGGCACAGAGCACAGCCAATCAGTGCAGTAAATGAGCATGTCCCAGTACGTCGCTATGATGGTGCCGTACCGCGCTGAAAACTGCCGAAAACTGTCGTAAAATTGGTTGGGAAAATGTCTCTAATTAATTTAAATACTAGAGGCTAATAAATATTGTCAAAAGCGATAATGAAGGACATTTTGTCTATAACTTTTTCAGTTAGTTTTGTGATCACAAGATACAGTTTTAGTTGACTTATTTTTTTTTTCTTTTCTAGTTTTTATTAGTTTGAGTTAACTGCAATGTATTTTATATTTTAGTTTTCGTTTTTAGTTTCGTTTTAGTTAACTATTATAACCTTGGTAAACACCTGGTTTACTCAGTGATTGAAACAAATAAATGCCCTGGCTATTATATGGTATTTTAAGGTATTTTTAAATTCAATAAAATAGTTGATCACAAAAAGTAAAAAATAAAAATGAGCCGTTTTGGCGACACTTTAACGTTTTGCTCCCAGAGGAGAAGAAAAATGACAAATGGATCCAAAGTAGGAGAAAAAAAAAGAGATTAAAGCCTAATTTGAATAACCCAGATCTGAGATGATGTACTGCAGAGCGGCGAGAGGTGAGAGCCCAATCCGTCAATCGAGAGAAAGAGGGGGGGGTTAAAGAGGAGCGAACGGGGCGAGGAGATGAAAGGAGGCGGGCGGCGGGATGAAGACGAGCGGGGCGGAGAGGCTGTAGAGGTGAGCGCCGGGGATGGAGAGCCGAGATGAGAGGCAGAGGGAGGTGGCTGAAGGAGATAGCGGCTGAGGCGGTGAGAAGATTAAAGCCACTTCCGTGCGGCGCTGGCCCCATTAATGTTTAACAAAACGCCGGAGCACGGAAAGATCAACGGCCCCGCCCACCTCCTTCTCCTTTGAACCGCGCTCGGGGCCACACGTACAACGCAGCAAGAAGACACCGCGGATGAAATATTTACAAAAGGCAATCATTTGTTTATATCCCTGACATGAATAATTGTGATGAATGTTTTATTCATGCTGTATTGTTTATTGCACAGAATAAGGCCGTCTTTTGAATGTCAACCGAGACAGCCAATTATGGAAGTGTGATCCTTTTTGTGCCGCTCGTGTTCGAGAGCGAGCCTTTTGTGGCTTGTCTTTCAAAGAAGAAACAAGGAGCCCTCGTTTCTTCCGCCTGAGGGGGAGGAGGGGATGGTGGAGGGGTAGTGTCATCGTCTCGCCTAATTGGCTGACACTGAGCCTTCCCGATAGGTTGGGAGAGCCGAGGAAGAGGAGGCGGAGAAGAGGGAGACGGAGGAAGGAGGGTAGGCCTAAAGGTGTACAGAGAGGAGGTAAAGGCAGTGTTTACCGAGCCGAGCTGATCACAAGTGACGTCCAATTTAACCGTGTTGACAGGAAGAGACGCCGCGGAACATGCAGGCGTGTTTACACGGGAGCAGGAGCCCTCGGTGTGTTTATAAAACAATTTAAGACGGTGCAGTTCATCTGTGAGACGAGTAATGTGAACAAATCAGCAGAAATGTGAGGGCTGAAGGAGGTCACATTAAAGGAAGCAGTAAGAACCATGCATAAGGTCAGCCATGGGGAACATACCCATCAGCTATTTCTAAAGTCAAGATTACTAAAAGTCCTCAACATTGTTTCTCACCAGATGACAGTAATAATGCACAAGGAAAGAAACAATCAATTACCTGAAAACAATAAAAGTCTGTTTTGTTACAATCTGAGGGGTGAAGACAACTTTAAAATATGAAGTAGACTCAAAAACATTAAAAGCTTCTGTGTGTCTGTTATCAGGGTGAGCATATGGAACAGTTTAAGAGAGGAAATGAAGAAAGGTTCAAGTAAAAAGTTTCAAAAAATATACAAAGTGATGATTTTTGCAAGATACCATAAAGAAGAGAATTAATTAGTCTGATAATATTATATGGTTATTATCAAAAATAATGATGGTTTGACAATTCTGTATATCTGTGTGAACTTATAATTACTATTGTGGATGGAAGTTTTCTGTTGCAATGTCCAAGCATGAAATAAGGGTGCATGGACATAGTTGTCTATGAGTATATGTACAGTAAGTGCATAACATCTGCATTTGTTCGTAAATGTTTGGTAAAGGGGTGGGAATTAATACATTTTTACCTCATCCCACTCCTTTTTGAATATGTCATTAGTCATTTGATGCTGCTGCTGTGTTGCATGATTCAGTTTGTGCAGCTCCATCCACTATCTATACCACTAGTCCTCTCAGGGTCATGGGGGCGGAGCCAGCCAATCACAATTCGGAGTCACCAGTTATGCTAATGAGAATGTTTTTCTTCTGTGGAAAAAGTTGGAGTACCCAGGTAGAACCCACGCATGCACAGGGAGAAAACTGAGCTTTTGCTCCAAAAGTCAGTAGCCAATCAGCAGGCAGCTTCTTAAGGCCCCGCCCACAGTCAGACCTGCAAATAAAAGCCTAGAGAGCACAAAGATCAAGTTAAGAATGCAAAAGCTGGAGCAAATCAAATGCTAATCGTTACCCGTTTGTCCCTTAGCTGCTCGACAGAGTCACTCGAAGAACAGGACATACAAAATGATTCTCTCTTTTACACTATTAAAGATTTTTTTCTGACTACTGATGGGGTCATTATTAGCACTGTCAATCATAAATTCTAATCCAAAATTAAAGACCATTTAGGGAACAGGATGAGATATACCCCTGGATTATTATAAGAATACTCTGAGTCTTTCAGACATCCAAACACTAGTGTTGTGTTATGCAAGACCAAGACATTTTGAAGGTCTTGGTCTTGTCTCGGTCTTGGACTGGCCAGATTTTCCATCAAGACCAATTAATCTGATCTGCTGTTCTTCAACTTCATTAATGTGAATAAGGAGGAACACTTGGTAAAACAACAAAAAGCTTCAGTTCATGTGTTATTTCCTCTGTGATGACTGAAACCTTCCTGGTGTTGTGATTGAGGGACAACCTTCTTAACTGTTTAACTTTGTCATGGTTTTTAAAATTGAATTTGATGGTCTTGTCTCAGTCTCGACTCCTGGAAGTCTTGGTCTTGGATAATGTGGTCTTGGGCACAACACTACCAAACACACATTCAATTTGTGCCTAAGGTACAAAATCAAGGCCACAATTCATGCCAACAAAACAAAAGCCCATGTAAAGGTTGGTCCTGCATTAGGTTTGTAACAGTTGACTTTGTTTGATGAGCCAGTGGACCAACCAAAGAGCCAATAAAGAGTCCATCATTCAAATAGAAGAGAAAGAAGAAAAGAAGATGAACGACAACGAACATCTACCCCCTTAAACCAACACTCCAATGTCATTAAATGGCTCTAAGGTTTGTGTTGTCTTGCAGTGATTTGGGCTTCTCTTACGGAGCAGATGGACCTGCCTGACTCTGATATCTTGCATGTGGGTCTTCCATTGCCCAAGACTTTACTCGGCTAAATACTTAACGGCCCAATCAGGGAAGAGAGGCGGGAGTGGCGGACGTGATGACAACAGGAAGTGACTGCATTTTTGAAAACAATGGTGGCTTCTGAAGCGTCTCGATAACTGTGGTTTTTATATTTTTAAAGTCAGAAATGGACCCCATTTTTCCTTAAAAGAGGAGGGAAGGACGCCACTTGAAGCTTGTCTTACGAGAAACCATGTTTTTGCTGTTCTCCTGACCGGGGATCACTGCTGGGAAACTGGAAGAGAACGAGGAAATCCTCCACGGACATGACGGTTAGCCTTTGGCCGTCATGGTTACCAGTGTTGGGAAAATTACTTCAAAAATGTAATGCATTATTTATTACTTGTAACTGTCATATCAAAGTTATTAGCTTCATTATAATATTCGTGTATTTGAAATGCAAGGTATTAAACTATTATCACATTACTTTAAGTTCCTCTGGTCAAAATAACAGAAATATGGATTTGTCATTCTAAATGTAGCTCATTAAAAAAGCTCATTACACATCCAGTGAAGGTGATGTGGTGTCTGTCTGACTGAGTTCAGTGTGAAAGAGAAAGTGGTGAGGCTTCACTCCTGAACCAAACCAAGTCTGTCAAACTTTGCGTCACTGATCTTGGTCATCAATCCCAGTGGGCAGTTTGGGTTGAATCTGGTCTCACCTTCTATTTTACTTTTAAAAGTTGTTTTATATAATTTGGTTGAAAAGCGTCATGCTGTAAGAAAGCTGGTCCACTTGCTTTTAGCTGTACTGTCACCTTAAAGGATATGTGTGTGCTTTAGCAGCGTTGTTGTGAGGTAGATTGTCCAGGGGGATGTAAATGAAGCTGCTCTCCCTGTAGGTGAGCACAGGCGCATGTTTGCTTTGCTTTTCATTACGCTAATAAAATCCCCGCAGATCAAACTTGGATTTATGCAGCTGAAGACACAGACGCGGGCTGACACCGGTGCACATTTGAATAAGCTTTGATACACACAGGTACCTCTTCATTCACTTAATAATAAATCTGAAAGCCTTTGAGCTAACCCGCCGTGCATCATACATATAACATGGTGTTAGAGCTTGTTTGAAGTGAGAACAGCTGCCGATGCTGCTGCACAACATTAGCACCGCTGACTCTATTAGTCTTGAAGGCTTTACGATGTGGGAGGAAGATGCACTTTACTAAAAGCCTTTCCGTTCTTAAGGCGAGGGAGAATAATGAGACGGTGAAAAATGTTGTACTGCCGGCGAGGCTCAACTATGGCAGCCTGGAGAGGCCAAAAACAAAGATGGAATACAAATAGAAGTCAGACATTTTAAATTTTACTTTTCAGAGATAAGTGTAATATATTATAGAAGCTCATAGTGTCTTTTGTTACTTTATTATGTATAAATTATGTATTAAATTAGACTGAAACAATAGGGATCTGCAGATGGATGAATAAACAGATCTGTATGAGTATCAAAATGTTTTGTCAGTCTATAAAACTTACTTTATATCAGAAGGCTTCGATACTCCAGATCTAAAGTCATAATAATTTGCATGTCATTTTTAAGCTGTAACAAATAAAATAATATTTTGTTTAAGTTAGATTATTTACCAAAGTCTGCAAAGATGCATGAAAATAGATATTTAGCTAAAAAAATTGATTGGAACAGCCATGAAGTACAGCATTTTTATCCCTGTGAGCTGGAATACCAAATTATTTTAATTAATTTGTTCAACTTCAACATAACTATTAGGATATTGAGTCCCGACCTGTTTTTAACCGGCCCTGATCTAAATAAATCTATGAGTCAGATT
The DNA here is from genome assembly GCA_036419115.1 of Scarus forsteni. Lineage (NCBI taxonomy): Eukaryota > Metazoa > Chordata > Actinopteri > Labriformes > Labridae > Scarus > Scarus forsteni. The sequence continues at coordinate 12,172,288 of JAZDUH010000395.1, forward strand.
TAAGTCTGAATATATGCACTTATACTTTAAATTAAGTTGTGAAATCTGGAGTTTAAACTTGATGTACTTCAACATTTTTTAAATAAATGTTATATTATTCCTACAATTTGCAAAATTGAGAATGTAGTTTAGTACTTGAATCTTAATATATCAAATTTAGGACTTTCTTTTCAGCCATCTTTGTAGATGTGCAATATTATTATCAAAAACATCTCCATTTGTATCTTTAATCTGTTTGTCTTTAAAGACAAACTCTTCTCAGTCCATCATGACAGATGATGCTTTAGCACAGCACTGTCAGATCACTCAGAGATTTTAAGACCCTAATCTCTGTTGATCCTCCATTTTTTGGCTGTTGTGGGCCCCCGTACTTTCTCCAGGTGGAGCTGCACAGATATCATCTCCTGTGGGGTCATTATCAGTCAGCAGTGAATCAGTCTGACATTACGACCGAGCACGTTTATTTAAAAGTTGTTTTATTACCTTCATCTGTTCTGTCTCCTGCAGCCCGCCTTAATGGCTCCAAAGTTGATTAAGGTCAAGGTAGGTGATCGTCTGCTCTGGCCTTACTGTAAGTAATCCTGATGGTGAAGACGCTGCCTCCTTCCTCTGCTCCGAGCTCTGATGTGTTTAGTATTGATTCCACTCACTGTAAGTACAGAGGGTCTCTGTAAATCAGGCCGAGGATTGGACTGTTAAACAAGTGCTGCCAAACTGTGTTTGACACGGAAACACGAGCGTGTGCTGATTACATCGTCTGAAATCTGAGGGCCAGCGAGCACAGAAAGAGCCGGAACGAGGTGGAAAACAAGTAAGCATGACGCTAAAGGTGCTGCTTATCCTGAGGGGTCCCTCTGGGATAACAACCATCTCACAAGACTTCAATTACACAAAAACATCCACTGATCCATTAATCCCCAAAGACCTGCAGGTTAAAGTTTCCATCAGAGCTGTCCTGTGTGAATCTCCAAAAATGTGGACAGTTCACACTCCAGGCCTGAGGTTGGCAGTGTGACTCAGACAAGAATCAACAGATGCAGCAACACCAGCTCATTTAGGTGTATTTAATTTTTATTCTATATTTTTACATCTGATTATTCTATTTACAATGCATGCACCTTTAACTTTTATTATTATCGTTTTATTTATTTGTCTATTTGTACTTGCACCAACAGCACCAGAGCAATTCCTTGTAAGTGTAAAAACCTACTTGGTGATAAATCTGATTCTGATTCTGATTGTCTCCACGGAGCAGCAAGGCGTTTGTACAGCGACACATGATCATCTGTGATACTTAAAGTGGCCTCATTTTGGCCGAACACCTGAAGATTTCTCCTGTGGCCACTGAGCAGATTTAATGTAAAGTCTTTCAGGTCTGTCTGACTCACTTTTTGCAGTTTTCAGGGAAATCCTGATGGAAAGGAAAAACAAATTAGGGGAGACAATTCCAATCTTTTTAGGAGTGATTACGAAGTGTTTCAGGACAACATTGGCACAAATTTTACAGCTTCAAATTTTCATGCATTTCAGCTCTAATTCTTACTCTGAGTCGTTGACAAATATCAACCATTTTCAGTTTGTTGAAGGTTCTCGGAAGTTTTTAATGCACATTTATCATCTTGGACGTCCTCTTTGCTTTCCTTAAATCTATTGTGCCACCCAAACACACATCCACATGAATGCAGTGTTCCCCACACACCTCAGTCAGTGCTGTTGTTTTGTTTTCAACAAAGATTTCATGTTTGTGTTGCCCAGCATTTAGTCCGATCATTGTGCAGCAGCAGCAAACTGAAGATGTCCCCTACTGTAAACTAACAGTAGTTCTGTATAAACGCAACCTTTAGTATAAAACCCTCAGGCCAGATCTACTAACATACAAAATGAGTGCTAAATTGCATGTACACACTAAAAAACTGCACGTGCTATTAGTGGGCATGTTGTGGGGGATTTACTATCACTGCATGTGCATTTCATAACAGGTGCAAAAGTGGTGTGGAGCACCCACGCCCTGATTTTGCGTGTGCTACCTGCTGTCACCACAGAGCGTTCGGCAGAGCAGAGAGGCTGTAAATGAAAAATGAAGTTTGAAGCCGTGGAGTTGGAGGCAAATGGACACACTTGCAGTAATCTTTTTTGCTGTCGGTCATTTTGATGACATCCTTAATTTTAAGTTTTCCTTTTCTGATTGCAATTAAACACAATCTAAGTGGCAGCATTCACATAGTTACACAGCTGCATCATCAATAACCTCTCATGTGAAGAGCAGTCGTACAGTTACACACACAGACCGCTTAGGCACTCTTGCCTTTTACTCACTAACTGCCTCCAAAATCTTTTTGTTTTTCATCAAAGTATTCTGTCAGTAATGGTTAATGCATTCCCTGTTTTCCACCATGATTGCTGCCCTCCGTTCGTAACACTGCGCCTTTTTTGCACCTGCTTTTCAAACGTACTAAATTCAGATGCTAAAACACTTCATGCAATCACTTGCAGGTTTGATCAATCACATTGTGGGTGCTAAATGGTATAAGAGTATTTTGAGCATTCTGATGATCTGCATGTATTCTGCATATTCATGAGGGCAAACGCACTAAGTGGACTGTACTTGCTGTATTGCTCATCTGACAGACACAATCCTCAGTGCACCCTGTTAGTAGATCAGATTTGCGTGCGCTATCAAGTTTGCACGTGTTTTTATACACGCAAACCTTTCGAAGATCGGGCCCTCAGTCGGGCACAATCTCTAAAATTCAGGAGATTAAAAAATGCTCCACTATTTTCCTGATTACAGATTATATTTTTTTGGATTATATTTAGTTAAATGTTTTTAAAACTCACTCACCAGTATGAAAGGTGACCATTAGTCACTCTGTTTTAAAACAATAAAGGTAGGAGGTTTGTGCCCCATAGTGATGATCTGTAAACTGCTCCATCTGAAGAATTGTGGAAATAAATCTACTATAAATAAAGCAAATGTGTTAGAATTGTAATAACTGCTGCTTTGGAACTAAAGTCCTGATGGATCCATTAAAATATTATTGAATAAAATCATTAATATTTCAGATCTATTGCCTCACAATACTTTTTTTAACTTGATTTTAACTAGAAACACTAAAAGTTTTGTATTATGATATTAAATACAGAATAATTAATTCAGCATCTTATTTCTTACACGCACAGAAATGTTAAGATAAATGTTAAAGCTAGGGTCTACGATCTGAAAACCAGTTTGGCTGTTGAGACAGATTTGAAAATCGCAGCCTGCCCCCCCTTCACTCACCCCTCCCCTCTGTGTTCCAAGACCCCGCCCCCCAGCTCGTGTCGCCTCCTAACAACAAGCCCCCTCTGATAGAGCAACAAGCCGGCTGGCATAAAATATCAGCAGCAACAACAACCAAAAACAACTCCACTCAACTGACAGTAACAAACACGACAGTCATCCCCCTTGTGACACACAGCGGTAGCCATTTCAATTGGACCGGCGGCAAAGCAGGTCTGGCGTCGCTAGAGCAGAGCCGAGTGTGGGCGAGGATTTATCTTTCTCGGCGTGTCCTCACCAGCTCAGTTTACAATGCTAACGATGAGTGGCTAACTTGTGCTAAAATCTATTGATGGAGCCTACCCGCTCCGACCAACAACGTTCAGTCATTAGCCAGTATAGGCACAGACTAACCAGAGTTATTCAGCAGACATCTCCCACTGTACTAAACAAAGTTATTACCTGTTAAACCAGGGGCGGGCTGGTCATCTGGATGTTCTGGAGTATACAAGACTGGCCGCCAGCCACTGGCCGTTCGGCAGCCAGCGCAGTGTTCAGTCCCAGATCATTCTGCAGCTTTTTCCACTGTACGATTCTCCCATGTTGAGTCTCCGTTGGGACCTGTATTGCTCATATTTCTTCCTTACTTCAGCCTTTTCCTTGAAACTTTTACGTTTCCCTCCCTTAGATGTGGAGGGTAACAGAAGCAGCCTCCCGGCTCTATGATGCTTCATTAGCTGTGCAGCTAGCTGATCACCGGTACATGAGAGAGTTAGTGGGGAGGAGGCGGGACCATGGGTGAGACAGTGCGGAGCAGGGGAGACAGGGGATTGGATGGACTCACTGATCAATCTGAACCGCCGTTCCCAGCGGTTCGGATTGGTCAACTATTATGCTGCTTTCAGTGGATATACTGAATGGATTTTTTTCATTCTTTTTGGTCTTTATATTGCATAGATCAGACCATAGTACCATAACGGCCTTATAAACGGTGTTAAGATGTACCAAGCTTCCAAATCGTAGACCATAGCTTTAACTAGAATGTTATAACTGTAGTGTAGTTTTCATCAATCCATAAGTCAGTCAAACATACATTTAAATATTAACGTATAAGGCAGCACTGCTTCATGCTCTCTGATGTGTCACTTCAGTGTTTTGTTGAATTCTTTCTCCTGTTGCAGTTTTTGATATTTTAAATTCTTTTCCTCCTCCCAATAATCAGACTAACACCACATTAAGCAAATGTCACCCGCAGCACCATCTGCTTTTCTTAGCGACGGTTTGTTCTTAGCAACAATCTGAGGTAGCGCATGGAAGCCAATCAGAATCCAGCATTTAACACAGCTGTGTAATGTGTGATTATCCAGGATCAGACGGATAAATGAGCCTCTGTGGCACCTTTGGGATCACAGGACTGATCACCTCCACCTTTTCTATTTGAGGCACGAGTTCATGAAAGGCTCAGAATCCAGATTAGAGCAAAAATGCAAAACAAATCAGCCTCTGAGGGTCAGAAGCTCCACACAGCCGCACTGATGACTGCGCTGCGATATCCATCAAGTGGCCCTAATCACTGAAATGCAGATTTTCAGCTATAAGCTGAGCTCATCCCCTTGAAGAGCCTCATTTAGGAGCGAAGACGGCTGCTTCAGAATGAGAGCGAGGAAATTAAGAAAGGGGAAGATGAGAGCAGCAACCTGGGCTCTGCTTTGGTTTTAATCCAGCGTGTGGGCCGACTGCAGAAAGGAGAGCGTTAATCTGAAGACAGTGAGCAGAGTGGGTGTGTGATGAACCTCCACCAACAACAGGAGTCCAAGTCAGAAAAGACTGGGAGCCACCTCAAAAATACAAACAGCACAGCGGCCCTTCAAAGTGGGTTAATTGAAAATTTCACCACTTCTCGTTTGTCTGCTCCAGCCTCCAGAAGAAGCTCCCGTGGCTCTGGGAGACGATAGATGTTATATTTAGATGTGGAGCTGTTGGCAGGGCATGCTTGTCTGAAGAATCGCTGAAGAATAATCTGTAAATCATGTTGAGAGCGTGACAGGCTGAGGCTTTGAACCTCAGAAAAGACCTCTCTGCCCTCTGCCACAAACCCAACGCTCTCGCTCTCAAAGGGTCTGATCTTTAATTAATGTTCATCTCCAAGCTCTGATTTGACGTATTTTAAGGTCAAAATGAGCGGCAGTTATTTCTGAACACCTCCAGATGATGGCTTCACTCTGCAGTTTAAGTGCAACAGCTTCTCCAATGCCGTGTCGACCTGCATGCAAACATCGAACAGCAGTGCACGCCTGCCCTCCATGCTGCGTTTGGAAATACGCTGCTTACCTGACAGTCTGAGGTGGGCTTTACATGAGTACGAATTTGTAAGACTCCAGTAAAATAAACCATCGATCTGATGACATACGAACTGAAAAAAAAATTAACATGATTTTTAACATGTTTGAAAGTAAAAACAAACATTGAAAATAATATTGCTTTGTGATTTAATAATTCATGCATGAAAGGGTTAAAGGATAAGTTTGGTTTCTGCAGCTTTCACATTGTTTATAGAATGAAGTAGAACAATCTACTCACCCAGAAGGCTCTCCTGATCCAAACAGTGCTTCAGGAGATATTTAGATCCAAAAGCGAGCAGCGGACATCCGTATAATGGTAGCACACGGGGCATGTATAGCGCCGCTCCTAAAACTGCATTAATCGTCCAAAAACTCATTAGTTTCACCAATATTTCATCATGGTCCGCTCACGCAACTCCTCCACTACAGTCGTGTCGCTCCAGACATGTTTTTGTGACTGTGCTGACCTCTGAACTGAAAACTTTCTTTACGGCTGCCGTGCATGTGCAGTACGGCTCATTGTTTCAGGGAAGACTGCCAGCTACTCAACAACTTTCTTCTTCCAGTTTTTTGCCAAATGGACGAATATCTATCGGATGAAGATGTTGTGGAGGAGAACTTTGAATATGATGGGTGTCCTTACAGTTTGGAGCCAGAGTTTACAGATGAGGAGCTCATCGAAAGGAGGACGTGGAGGTAAAGAGAAGAGCAGCTGGCCAGAGAGCAGTCTTTAGTTCAGAGGTCAGCACAGTCACAAAAACATGGGTGGAGTGACCCCGGACTGTCGTGGAGGAGTAGCCCGAGTGGACCATGATGAAATATTGGTGAAACTAATGAGTTTTTGGACGATTAATATCTCCTGAAGCACTGTTTGGATCAGGAAAGCCTTCTGGGTGAGTATATTGTTCTACTTCATTCTATAAACAATGTGAAAGCTCTAGAAACCAAACGTATCCTTTAAAGCAACGTCTTCCTGTGTGGATCTTGTGTGCTTCTTTCTGATGTTAAACTTCCTCATTTGTTGTTGTGCTCTCTCTGTTTTCTTTCCTCTATGAGCATGAATCTCTGGAAAGACTAAAAGCTAATAAACTTGTAAATGTAGCAGACTCCCTGATTTGTTTGCTCTCACTAAACCTTTCCCTGCTCTTTATAGAGCCATCCGACTGGAGGGCTCTTTCCCACAATGCTTTGGGAAGATAATGGAAATCAATGTGTGCTGTAAGGCCGGCAGTAGCTGTGGGTTTTGGTGAACTCATTGAAAATGCCTTTATTTGGTTTAATGGAGGGAGATAGTCGGGGCTGCCGACTTGACAAACTGCTATTGTTGTAGTTTTATCGGAGCCCGAGCCACACACACACATGAATAATTCATGAGCAGAGGAATTACAGCTCGGCTCGCCTTCTGTTTCCCTATAACCCACCTCTGCCTCATGCTCTCTAATAACTGCTCTAACTCACACACACGCCTCACAGACAAGTGCTCAGTGCACACAGATGCAGCCTCACACAGAGCTCACACTCCTCACAGCCAGCGATCACACCTCATTTCATTCTTAGATAATTAAACAGAGCCTCACTGTGTGTGTGTGTGTGTCTGTGTGTGTATGTGTGTGTGTGTGTGTATGTGTGTGTTGCAGAGCCTCTTGTTTTTGAGAGCATCCCTCCACAGCTCGCAGGACGCCAGCAGGCTGCAGCTGAAGGCGAGCAGCAGAGTTCACTTTCTTCACTTTGCCTTGTTTTACTGCGTTGCATCATCTCCTTGTTACAACACGCACACATGCACACACACACACACATGCACACACACACACACACACACACACACCGTGACAACATGACGAAATCTGGAGATCGTCAAGTCCTTAAATCAGGGCACGGATCAGCGTTTATTGTGTTGGAGTGGAGCACAGATCGCACATCCTCTGCATATATTTGGCAGACTGATGGAAACGGGGCATGAGGGGCTCGTGGAGACGGCCTGATGGAGGAGTCTTAGCCGTGGAGCTAAATTATGCACCACGGTGACCTGCCTCCTCGATCTGATCTTTTAGTGAACTCATTTGAATCTGAAATGTGAGCTGCTGTGGAGTTCAGCAGGAAGGCCAAGCTGCAGGCACAGCGAGGGCACGTCCATGTGAAGTTTATCTTTAGATTTGGCTTTTTCTGTGCATTTTATCATCCTAAAAGAATTAAAGAAACAAAACAACAACTGCTGTGAGCATGGAAACCAAGGATGAGGCTATGTCATCTGAGGTAACCACCCTGTAGACACTTGAATGAGTTTACAGATGAATCAAGGCTCTTGGAAGTTGGCTGGTAACTTTCTGGAAGTTGGCAGGCAGCTGGCTGGGAGGGGAATTTAAATGAGCCAAATCTGTATGATTGTGTTCAACACAAACTTCAAAAGTCTGTTCTCCAATCCCAAAGACTTTCAGCCTTGGTATCCAAAAAATACAAACTAATTCCACATTTTAAGACTCTCTCAAACCACTCTATTGTCCCCCTCAAAGGTAACATAAGAAATTCCTTTATTAGTCCCAGCAGCAGGATACTAGAGAAATATCAGAAAGATACTTGCAAATGAAAAGATAAGTAGTTAAAATAAAAAAAATAGCGTAAATACAACTAAAATGAAAATAAATGAGAAGAGCATCAGCCTTTATGCAGTATCAACTTCCATATGAAGGAAAATAAGTAACAATTAGGTGGAAATGAGACTGAATAAGATGGAAGTGTACACAATATTAAGTTGACAATATTTGCACTATAGATATGACTATATCTATGACAGGGAGAGCAGTTACAAAATTAACTACCCATTTGTTTTTATACTGCATGATCTCCTGAAGGGGGTTTCAAAGTATCCCTGCTAATAATAATAATAACAGTAATAATAATAATAACAATAACAATATTTATAATAATACATTTCATTTTAAAGCACCTTTTTCATGACACTCAAAGACTCTACACAAGTTTAAAACAACAAAAGTACCAGAGAGCAGCAGCAACCAGAGGCAGAGCCAGCCTACCCAATACATGTAACATGTTATATAGAGCCCCCTCCATTGGTGAATTACATACATTAAAAATGAATAGCATTGTTTTTAGCCTCTTTAATTTATTAGATAAAATGTCATCTTAATTAAATACCTGTAAAATTACTAATTAACCTTTTAACTACCTGCTCAACTGTTTGGCAAAGATCAAAAATTAACTCAGTGATATTTAAAGTTATATAAAACAGAACTAATCAAATCTTTGTTTGATTCCCTAAACATTTCAAGGAACCTAGAAAAATACAAACAAATCAAAAACCAGATATTTTCATGATGTGGGATTAAAAGTTTCAAAGTAAAAAATTGATGACTTAAAATGCACAAATATTTGGGACAAAATCAATTAGAAAAGGTATAAATGTTTGCAAATAAAAAAGCAATAGATTATTACGAAATATTTGATACTGAGTTTGACAAACACACCAAAAATGTTTTTTGATGAATACTACATTATGTCATTAAAGTATTTAAAATTATAATTAGGGAGATAATAATAAATGTTTTTAGCTTTTTAAACCTTTAAATCCCACACAAAGGAAACATCAGTTCTTTTTGTTTGTTTTCAGTTTTTTTCTGTATCCATGTAACACTGACTAAAACAAACAATGATGTGTTATTTTTTTGACTCATTAAAAATTCCTCTGCCAAACAGCTGAGCTGGGAGTTAAAGTGTTAATACAAACAATCTGAAATATACTAAACAAAACCTTAACCCAACACAAAAATCCTGTAAATAATTAGGGGTGTAACAGTACATGTATCCGTGCCGAACCGCTCGAAACAGACGGTACGGTCCGGTACGGTACAGGGCTGTATTCGAACGAGTACAGTAAGTTTACGTTAGCCGCTGCACATGGCTCTTAAATATTCACGGGGGTACTCGTCTACCATTGGCGTGGTTAGAGAAGGCTTTTAATATACATGAGGAAAGTGGTCTGTGATTGGTGCTCTTGTGATCATGTACATATCATGTGGACGTGACGTCCCACAGTGAGCCAATCAGAAGACGAATATCAAAGAGCTTCTGTAACCACAAAAACCCTCTGCCCCGTCGCTGAAATCTCCTGTTTGGGAACACTTTGGCTTCCTGGTGAAATACTGCAACGGAGAAAGACAGGTGGATAAAACGACTGCGGTGTGCCGATACTGTTCAACTGAGGTCGGGTATTTTTCCGACAGCACGTCAAACATGCTAACTCACCTGAAACGGCACCACTCAAGTGTAAAGATTTCCACGGTAAGGAAAAAAAAAACACTGTAGTGCAAATTCAACTGCCGTCTGCATTCAAGCAGCCTCTCCCTGACAGTTCAGATCGGGCCAAAGTGATAACAGCATCCATCAGCGTTTTTATAGCATCAGATCTAAGACCATATTCAGCTGTGGAAAATGCTGGTTTTAAACACATGCTAAAGGTGATTGAGCTGCGGTATAAAGTACCCAGTCGTCCACATTTAAGCCAGGAATTTAAAAAGAAACTCATTATTTTTAATTTCATACATTTGTTGTTTATTTTATTTAACTTATTAGTATTACCAAGCAGCACATTGAATTTATATTGGTTTTAAGTTTGTATAATGACAAATTCTTGGTTTAATAAACGTGCTAAACAAGCAAATGGTTTTGCGTTGTTCCCATACTGTACCGAAAATATACGGAAACATGACCCCAAAACCGAGGTACATACCGAACCATCATTTTTGTGTACTGTTACACCCCTACAAATAAGTGAATTAATTATAATTACTGGTTTGCTATGATTATTTGTCGTGATATTAATTGGGCATTGCTTTATATCCAAATCAATGTGAGCTTTTCCATTTTAAGAGTAAATAGTAATAGCTAGTTTTAATATAATTGAAGGGGACTTTGTGGCGCTCCCTGGAGGCCACGGTCCCCTTTGCATTTGTGTATATTGCCTAATAGGCCAGCTGACTCCAGAGTGATGTGAGGCTCAACCTGGACTGAGTGCCAGTCAGTCAGGACACATCACAGTAATGCACTAATGACCTAACAAGCATGTTTTTGGTCTGTAGGAGGAAACCGGAGTACCCACACATGCACCAGGAGAACACTGAAACTCCACAGAGGAGCTGCAGTACTGACCAGGATTACTGTGCAGCTCATGATGAGTGTTTTCTCATGTCTCAGCCTGACATTGTCTCATTTTGTCTTTTATTCGCATCAGTCAGAGTCAGACGGGTTAACTCTGTTCAGTGAATGTCAGCTATTAACAAAAAAGAGTTTATAAGAAAAACTGACGGGCTGAAGGAGCAGCATCACAAGGTTTTAATTCATTGTTGATCCTCAAGTTTGAGTCTTTTCAGTAACAAAGTCAGGGTGTAAGAAGAAGGACAGAAAGCAGGCAGACACAAAGGAAATCAAACCACCTAAAGGACATCTGGAGGAGGCTGAAATGTGCTGGAATGATGGATGAAGGTGAAGCTGAAACTCGGTGAATAAGCTCTTTGTGCAACATGGGCCAAAACATTTTCTCTGATCATCAGCAGGTTGCCAGCCTCAATGTCAAACCACAATCCAAGAAATGACCGAGCGTGTGGAGGAACAGGAGAGGAAGAGAGTTCATAACAGAATGTCTGCAGGGTGGAGCTGAGGAGTAGAAAACATGCTCTGCAGAGTTTAGAGTGACTGCAGGAGGGAGATTACACAGATATATGCAGAAACATTTACAAAGAGCAGGGAACAAACTCTGCTGTATGCCATCACACAGCCATGTTCTGCGTTATGTTACCTGCATTATTAATCACAGAGACAGGAGGTCAAGAGTTTTCCCTCTTAACGTCGGCCTGGACATGAAGGCTGTGATGAGTAGATTAATGTCCTAAGTAGTTTTTGAATCTCAATTTAAGATATTCACTGGGGGGGAAAAAAACATCAAACTTTTCAGATATTTTGTCATCATTACAAAAAATCTAATGCCTTGTTTTTGATTTTTTTATTCTTTGCAGTGAGACATTTATCAGAAATATCAAATACATGTGGGTTAACTTAAAGATGCTATGAGGAGTTTCTAAGTAATTACAAAAAAGTCTCACTTTTAGATATATACCTGATGGAAATACACACTTTAAGATGAGTTTTATAGCATCAAAATAGGTTATCTATAAATGCTATTCCTTAGCTTCGTGGTCGGGTCGGACAGGGCTGGACTGGCCTGGATACTCAACTTCAGGAACAAGACAATTAAAACTAGAGCAAATTTATATTATTCAGACACGTCTTAGAGCACCGGGCTGTAAGTAGCCATATATAGCCGGCTACAAAACTACAATACTAAGTTTTCCAAAAATTGCTTGTTGTCACACATCAAAAACTACCGCTATGTAACTAGAAAGAGAAACATTACCTCGTGGCTTTGCATCCTGTAAGTTGTTGAAAAAAGAAGTTGTAAAGTAATGCAGAGTTCTGAGGAAGGTCTGAGCTGCATTCATTAGCAAAAAAACAAACATACGCTTTGGCCTGGATCACGTCTTTACGACAGTGGCCGCGCATGCTCATGGGTAGCAGAGTCTTTATGTCGCCCAAAAAAGATTTTCCTCATAGCACCTTTAAAGCTATGGTCTACGATATGGAAGCTTTGTACATCTTAATAACACCGTTTATAAGACTGTTATGGTCCTATGTCCATTCTACACAATATAAAGACCAAAAAGAATGAAAAAATCCATTCATTATATCCGCTGCAAAGCTGCATACTAGTTGACCAATCAAACCGCGCTGGCATGCACGGTTCGATTGGTCCGTGAGTCCAATCCCCTGTCTCCCTCACTACGCAGCGTCATGCCCATGGTCCTGCCTCCTCCCCTCTACCTCCGGTGAGCAGCTAGCAGCGTTAGCTACTGAAATATCATGGAGCCGGAAAAGCCTAGCGCCGGAAGCGGGAAGCCGCTTCTCTCTCCCCTGAACTCCAGCCAAGGTGAAGAACTTTAAATCTCTGTTTTAGATGTCCCTGTGTGGACAGGGAAAATGGCGAGACATGTTGGGAACTGTGCATGTTTCATGTCTTTCCTTGTAGAGCCCTCGAACTTTGATTTTATCAGGACAATGGCCGGTTAGCTCACCCGGGCGACTCCTTGACACAGTGGTTCATACTTGCTCCTCTCAGCAGGGAGCATGTCCTGCTGGATGGTGGAGGGGGGGGATACAGCAAATGACACAGCAGAGCTTTACGCTATGATCACAGTTTATGTCTGAATTTCAGTGATTGTTGTTAGTGTATTAACAGTATGGTTTGAAGGGCTGAGAGGGGCGCAGTAACCTGACATGCCAGATGGACAGCTCCATATTGGAAGTATTTCACTAATCCATCTGGGAGGAGTCCTGCAAAAATGTATTCAGGGGCAGAACCTTCAAAAATAACAGCAGCTTCTGATTGGACGATTGTTTGTCTCTTCACACTCATCACAGACCAATCCACATCAAGCAGTGCTGCTATGATGTAGCGGCTAACCATTAGCTACTATGGGTAACGGCCTACAAGGGCAAACAACAGTTAATGGCCCTTAACCATCGGGGCGAACTGCCTAACTTTTAGTTATGGCTAACGGCCAGTAACTGTTGTTTGCCCTTGTAGGCCGTTAGCATAGCAACTAAGTGCCATTAGCCAAAGGCTTATCTACCTTAAGACTATCGTTTCGCATTAAATTAAAACACACAGATGTATCATTTAACACTTATATGTGACATGAACCTCATCAAAGACAATCCCTATGAAGTAAACTTCACCTCCTGTCAAGTCACTTCCGATCGTCGCTGCAGTGTTTTAGCTCCATATCAGCAGCAACAGCTGAAGCTGTTTGGATGTGGAGAGACCTGGGGTGATGGTTTTAGAGCAGATGATCTGCAGAACAGTGGTGATGTGCAGTGGAAACAATAATTTACATCATCAGGATGCACATCTAAGTTTGAGTTACAATCAGTGAAACCTGTCCCACAGCAGTGGATGTTGATATCCGTCTTGTTGTGTCTCCCTTTTCTGGTTTGGCTCTGATTTCATTTATTGTTACTATTGTCAGTTTCAAGTTATTTCAGTGACCATTATGGATTTTTCTTATAGTGCTGTCAGTAAATTAAAAAAATGGAGCGATAAATTAATTATGATCTGTAGTTAATTAATGTAATTAATCATTTTTTAAATCTCACTTTAAAAATTGCTGAAAAAGCCTCAACTTGAGGTATTGTCATTGAAATTCATTAGATTATTGTGGCAGATCAGAAGATTGTTCTCCTCCCCCCAAAAACTGAAGCACAAGAAGCCCAGTGCATAAAAACTCTCCAGGTTTAATCAGAGAAAAGAGGCGGAGCTACAGATGTGATGACAACAGGAAGTGACTGCAAGTTTGAAAACAACAGCGGCGTGTAAAAGATGAGAAAAGAAAATCACTACAAGCTTTCTCATGGAATATTATGATTTTGCTCTTCTCCTGACCAGAGATCACTGCTGGGAAAACGAGAGAGATGCGGGAATGCTACGCTAACAACACCGAGCCGTAGTCATGGTTACCCTACGATATCAAATCTGCTCTCCTCAAAAGTTTACCGGGAGAACTTGGTGAGTTTTGTTTTTGACGAGATTCATGTCACATGTGACAGATGACACATCTGTGTGGAGTCATTTAATGTAAGATAAGACGACAGTCTAAGGACTGACGTACTCATAGTTTAAGCTAATGGCTAAAAACAGGGTAGAGCTGCTACGTCGTACTGTGGCTTGATGTGATTGGTCTATGATCAGTGTAACGAGCAGACTTATTGTCCAATCACCAGCAGCTCTGGTATTTTAAGGTTCGGCCCTCTGAAAATAACAAAACAGTAAAATTAGATTAAAAAACATAGCGCTAATTATGACTGTAATTGATCTCAATTAACACGATAATTTGGCACCCCTACTTTTTCTTCTTTAATAGGAGGGTACCAACACACACTTGTCTCTCTGGCTGTTACTCTAATAACTGAGGTAAAGGCTGGGACTAAAAGATCCATTACTGTCTAAAGGAAAGTTAAATTTCAAGTGTTTTAAATGATAAAATCCAGACTAATGAGCCGACACGCCTGTTCAAATGTTTTAGTTTCGTTTTAGGTTCAGTCTAGAGATGTTTGTGAGTGTAGACTCCAGCCCCCTCCCTGACATCGCCTTGAGAAAGTGTTTCATGTAGTAAACACACAACACACTCACTGAAGATGTTTTAATGACAAAGTGATGGAGGAGCCGGCAGGGGTGCAGCGAGGCAGGATGGGAAATGTTGTTTATGATAATGATAAAGAACAACAGAACATGGCCCTCGGATTCTGAGGAGCAGAGCATCCACCCATCGAGAAACAAACACGCTGGCACGCCCCGCCGCCTTCGGGCTGTTGTCAGCAAAGCACACAACGCTAATGAGACCTGGCTCCCAGCATCCTTTGCACTGTGAAGCCGACACGTTCAGAGGCTAGGTGATGACTCCCTTTCGCTCCGGCTCGGGCGTGTGTGTTTGTTCTCCCAAACAGCCCCGAGGTTTAATGCTGCCGTTGACATTTGGACGCTCAGTTAGCTCTGCTGAGCCGCCGCCGCGATCCAGACACAGGCGGACGTTTCCGGGCCCTGAGCCACGCCGTCGACGCTCTGGGTCTGCACCGTGACGTGTCTGTCGTTACAAACATATTAGATTAACAGCACAAAGTAATCCTGAACACATGTAAGCATCAGTATAAGAAGAGGGAGCTCTGCGAGGACTTTATTAGCAGGGACACACTGAGATTGAAGGCTGTTTAAAACTGAATTTAAATAAGAAGTTTGTGACTCAATCAATCAAGACTCAATCAATAAATGTTTTTCCTTAAAAACAATAATGATTAATGGATGCACAACAGTGCTGGGACTAACAGCGTTACAAATAACGGCGTTACTAAGGCCACTACTTACAGGTAGTCTAATTAATTACTATTCAAAATGTTATAACGCCGTTACCGACAGTGAAATGTGGCACGTTACTTTGCACTGATGTGTATCAGCTGATATCTGACCTGCCTCACTCACACAGACACAGACAGGAGCTGCACCGCTAACAGAAGGACGAGAAAACTCAATGCCAGAGTTGCCAGGTCTGCTTATTATAAGTGACTTTCGGTTTCTTCTTTTTCTCACTTGCATGTGTATATCGGGAGTTGTGTTGCAGTTTTTTGGGCTTGTTCCAATAGTGCAGTTGCTCATTTGGACTTGTTGTGCCCACAAACCATCAATATAAACCCAATTCAGAAGTGATTACAATTATTTTAACCCACACTAAAACAAATTAAAAGTGTACTGTAAAAATGGTGTTTCCACCTAAAATAAATCCTTAGATTAATTTTAGTTCTATAAACCTAGAATTAAATTAATTTCTCATGTAGCAAGGGCTGTTTTCACCATAATAAAGCTGTAGAGGATTAAGATAAAACTTAGATAAAACTCTGACATGTCTGTTTGGTTACAAAAATCAAGGTTAGACTGTTTATCAATAACAGAGTTATAAATAACAGCAGCCCCTCCCTTCACTTCTGTATAAAGAAAAGGATGTTCCACCTCCAAACAAAAGGATGTTTAATAAGTAAATTAAGAGACAAAAAAGAAGAAATATGACTTTGAAATTAAAATGAAATGTGGATAAAAATTAAAACACGCTTCATGTAGGTTTCTCTCTTTAAAAATGCTTATTTCAACCACAAATCTGGGAACACAACCAGCTGCAGCAGCGGTGAGTCTGGAGCGTCTGTGGAGTTAAAACTGGAGTTTTCAGGATGGAAGTAAAAGAAGTAAAAGTCAAGAACACACATGTGAAGTGTCCATTATGTCCTAAAGCAAAGTGTTTGTCTGTTGTTAGTAAATCTAAAATCTAGAGACCAAAAACAGCGAGAACTCCGCTGATGATGTCAGAGCTGCTGCAGCAGGTAACAACAAGGAAGGACACAGAGACGGAGACACACAGTTCAAGAGGAAAAGAGTTTTCAGAAAAGTAACACATCAGTTACTTTACCTGGTAACTAAATACATTTATGAAGGAGGAATTCTGTTATTTTTGGGGGAAAGTAACCAGTAACTATAACTAATTACTTTTTTAAAAGTAATTTGCCGAACACTGATGCACGATAAGCTGATGATTGCCTCGTCTCATGAGTTTCAAGCAGAAAAATCTCTAAATTTGTCCAAAACTCAACTGTTAGATGTAACAAGCTGGTTTTACAGCAGTCTTTTCAGACATGGTCAAATGACAAAAATCAAATCTTTGATAGTATTCTTATTCTTTGGTCTGGACTTGGTTGGTTTGGATGGCTTTCATACTGATGCTAAACAAAACAGTGACCAGAGTCTGGTCTGTAATCAATCAATCAATCTTTATTTGCATCATGTCGAATTCTAACAAATGTTATCATGAGACACTAAAATAAAGGTCAGTGCCATACCAGCGTTATTTTGTTGACTAGTTCTCTTCTGTATAGTTTTCAGCAACAACCTTTTTTCCTCTGACAAAAACTAGACAGCAACTAATAAAAACAAGAGCACATGGACAAAAACTCAAACTAAACTAACTAACTTTTCATCAACAAATAAAATAATCACTAAACTTTAATGTCTGACAGACTTAATCCAATCAGACCTAATTTGGTCATGTAGGAAGTAGAGACAAGTGATGAATCTTTCCAAAAGTAATTACAAAAAAGTCTCACTTTTAGATATATGCCTGATGGAAATACACACTTTAAGATGAGTTTTATAGCATCTAAATAGGTTATCTATAAATGCTATTCCTTAGCTTCACGGTCGGGTCGTACAATGCTGGACTGGCCTGGATACTCAACTTCAGGAACAAGACAATTAAAACTAGAGCAAATTTATATTATTCAGACACGTCTTAGAGCACCGGGCTGTTAGTAGAGATATATAGCCCGCTACAAAACTACGATACTAAGTTTTCCAAAAATTGCTTGTTGTCACACATCAAAAACTACCACTACGTAACTAGAAAGAGATACATTACCTCGTGGCTTTGCATCCTGTAAGTTGTTGAAAAAAGAAGTTGTAAAGCAATACAGAGTTCTGAGGAAGGTCTGAGCTGCATTCATTAGCATCACAACAAACACACACTTTGGCTTGGGTTCAGTTGTAGTCAGAAGTAGGAATTTCTGAGTAGGAAACTGCAACTGGAACGTCCCCCGAAGTCGGAATTTCCAACTGGGAACTCGGTGAAACCTCACCACCCCCGAGTTGACAATGGAAGATGGATGCCCCCAGTGTGAACAGTTATTTAGCTCCTGTAATAATCCATTTATTTGCACTTCTGACTGGGGTGTGTCGCTCTAGATCAGCTGTATACATAGTATTGTTAGACTTCTATTTACAAAAATGCTGCCATAGTGATAATCACATTCTTCATACAACAACGCAGGGCGTGCTCATGGGTAGCAGAGTCTTAATGTCGCCGCTAATAGATTCTCCTCATAGTACCTTTAAGTTGACTATATTTAATCTAGTGTTCACACTGTGAATGGAGCTTGAGTTGATGATGATGACAGACAGGTTTACGATTCAGTCCTAAAAGTCTTTCTAAAGTTTCACTTCAGTCCTCTGGTGCACGGTGGGCTTCTTTCTCTATCATTATATTGTCTGTTTGCTGCTAGCTTGCCTAATTGTTCTTCCTTTGCTGCACGTCTAAATAAACCTCTGAAACATGATTTTCCTTCAGGATCACTTCATCATCCTCCCATTTATTTTTCCATCTCTCCATCCACCCGTCTGCCTGACCAAATATCAGCATGTAACTTCCCCCAGAATCAAATTATTGGACTTGTTCTCTTTGACCGAGCCAGGCCACATTTCCCCTCCTGCCTCCAACGAATATGCCGTTCTTTCCAAAAATGCTGGACCGAACACGGCTGTGGAGCCACAGTCAACACTGATCTTCTTTTACAGAGCATCTGTAGCGTTTCAGCGGCTCATCACGCAGTCTGTTCTGGAGAAGTTCAGCCTGCAGGGAGAGGGAGGAGATGTTGTGATAAACTGATCTCAGACACACAGATCAAACACGAAGCGCTGCCTTGTTGTTCGGAGCCTGGAGGTGTAGCCGGGCTGCTCCGAGACGGCTTCCCTTTTAAAGCCTGCAGTGCAAATGTGAAGCAGGACACATGAAATAAACACACACTCATGCATGCATACGTGTGTGTATCAAAGCAGCGATAAGAGGCCACAGCTCCTTAACGAGAGCGTGAACATGCACACATCTCCAATTCTAAAGAATCCTCCTTATTCCTGCAACCATTCTATTTGAACATAATTATGCAAATATGACTTCATGACACAAGAGGTGTTCCCTCTCTGATGTGTTTGCTGCATTAAGCTTTTGTCACACAGTTAAATCAGAGAGCAGCTCCTGCCAGATTCCTCCTCACTCCTGCTCCGACGCACATTAGTTTACATTGGAACACGGAGATAAAGCTGCCAGAAACTCGGCTTTTACCAGATGACTTTCTATTGAATTAAGCCAAGTGTGTGTCTGTGTGTGCGCTGCCAAGGCGAGCCTGCAGCAGTGATGGAAACACATTAGTGTAGAAGGGAACAGCGTGCAGAGAAATATTTCCACAGCCTGAAAATGGGAAACAGATGAGGTCTTGTCAGGAGTGAATATTTGGAAGCAGACTGAAGCTCATTGGCAGTCGATGGCAGTGCACATGATTCGATTTTCCTCTCTCGCTACATGATAAACGAGGGAAGAAGAGGACGTATGTTAGCATGTGAGTGTGTTTGTGTGTGTTTGCAGCAGTTTGTGAGTTTCCCCCTTTGTCCTGTTTCCAGCCTTTTGTTTCTGGTCCTACATTTTGGAAATCAGCAGCCATGAGAACTGAAGTTTGGAGCTGAATTATTGTTTTAGCATGTCAGCCTCCACTATCTTAAAGTCTTCAGGAATGTTGGAGAAGTTTTTGGTTCAATGCTGAAATAAGGCCTGTGAAACTGTCTTAGCAGGGTTTATTTCCCACAATTAAAATGCATTTGTGTGCATCTGAGCTCAAAGTTTGTGTTGGACATTTGACGTCATCGTGTCACACGTGTTCTTCAGGCCGCAGCAAAGATGTGGGGGTTCTTTCATTTTGATTACAAAGATCAGGACGTCCTGGTTACAAGGAAGAAATTTGTTTTTCATTGAAGCATCAAGAGCAGAAGAAATTATCTCAAAGACGAGTCAGACACTTCTGTGTGAAGAAACCTGCTTTTTGAAATCTTTAGGTTAAACAGGAGCATGCACCACATGTATGAGTGTGTGTGGGGGTGTGCTGGGTTGATTCCTACGGCGTGATCACCAGGAAACTGGGTGAGGAAAGGACAAACTACCAGCCACACTCATGTCTGCTTTGTAGAGGCAGCTGGGTGATAATCATGTGGAATTTACACGAGCAGAAGAGCCCAAAGTCACTTTAATGAGCTGACTTGGCAACACAATAACTGTTGTCTTGTGTTACGGCCACACCGCACGCGAATTCGCAAAGACGTGCGTTGAGATTACATACAAAGTCAATGCAAAGACGCGTTTGGGAGCAGATTCGCCCCGGGCGGCGCATTGATTGCATTTGGTGCGTTTGGAGCGTCAAACACCTCTAAGCTTGAGTTGCAAATATTGAACTTTCGACGCAAATTCGCGTGACGCTGTGCCGCAGCAGTCAATCAGCGATGACTCCCCCCCCCCCCGACGTCATTGATTTGATGACGTGTGACACTCCGGCCACCTGCTTTGGCTCAAACCCCTCTGAAAGATGGAGGAGAGGTTGATCTGCGCTGTTTGCCATCATCCGGAGCTATACGATTCGACCTGTGTACTCTACAGAGACGGAACAAAAAGGAGCAGGCTTGGGTGAAAGTCTCTGAGGAGACAGGTTTTGAAGGTAAGTTCTGTAAATATTTGTTTCCAGCTGGATTTCCCTGCACGGGTCATCACTGAGTCCGACAAGCTCTGGCTCTCTACTCCGCCTGCGCAGTGACGCACGTCGCCCCTCAGCTTGTCAAAATGGTCAGCTTTAACCGGGGACAGGTCATCCAAAACAAGGACTGTCCCCAGAAATCAGGGACATCTGGTCACCATAGTAATGTTAGCAGCTAACTAGCCAATTAGCTTATCGGGGCGACTTTCCCTCTTCGTCAGAAGTTGAATCAGCCACACCATGCTTCCTTTTCAGATGCGTATGCATCACCATCACACTGTTAGGCAAGGGAAGTTCCACTTTGTGATTTTTATTTTATTTTGGTAAAATGCTCCCAAACTTTTGAGCTGCGTTGCTGGTTAACCATGATGCTGTTTGGGCATAACTCTTTTGGTGACATCACAGCTGACCCAGATTACCACAACTGCACATGTGTCAAGGACAGAAAGGCAGACAAGACAGTGGAGGTATAACTACAGTTTTGAGAGAAAACAAAGCTTAAAGGTGCTATGAGGAGAATCTGTTACCGGCGACATTAGGACTTTGCTACCCATGAGCACGCGCGGCGACTGCCGCAATGCTGCGTGTCAGTAACCTCGGAAATGGGAGCGACATCATCTCCAACTTATTGGCATTCCAGTTGAAGTCGGAAAAAAACATGCTGATCTACCAGGCTATTGTTAGCTGTTGTTAGCACGCCCTACGTTGTTGTTCACAAATATCACATGAAGAATGTGATTATCACTATGGCAGCATTTTTGTAAATATAAGTCTAACAATACTATGTATACAGCTGATCTAGAGCGACACACCCCAGTCAGAAGTGCAAATAAATGGATTATTACAGGAGCTAAATAACTGTTCACACTGGGGGCATCCATCTTCCATTGTCAACTCGGGGGTGGCGACGTTTCACCGAGTTCCCAGTTGGAAATTCCGACTTTGGGGGACGTTCCAGTTGCAGTTTCCTACTCGGAACTCGGAAATTTCTACTTCTGACAACAACTGGAACGCACCAAAGACGTGACCCAAGCCAAAGTGTGTGTTTGTTGTGATGCTAATGAATGCAGCTCGGACCTTCCTCAGAACTCTGCATTACTTTACAACTTCTTTTTTCAACAACTTACAGGATGCAAAGCCACGAGGTAATGGATCTCTTTCTAGTTACGTAGCGGTAGTTTTTGATGTGTGACAACAAGCAATTTTTGGAAAACTTAGGATCGTAGTTTTGTAGCCGGCTATATATGGCTGTGAGACTTTTTTGTTTACTTAGAAACTCCTCACAGTCCCTTTGAAAAACAAAAGACGCGTCGACTATTAAATTAGTTGTCAACAATTTTGATTGTCGACATCTTCACGATTAGTTGACTAATCATGGCAGCCCTATCCTCCTGAACATAATTGCATTTTTTTTTGTTTTTCTCCTCCGTGCTGCTCTAGCGTGGACCATGAGTCAGTCTGGAGCTTCGGCCACACGCTCTCTGAGTACAGCTGCTGCTTTCAGGTTTGTGACTCTGCAGGACGAGACGAACGCTGCTGGTCGGCTGGTGCGGCCTGTGAGGTCAGTAGATCTGTCAGCGAGGAGGCGGCGAACAGGCTGGGTAAAAAAGATATGAAGGATGAAAGCGGCAGCGGCATAATGTGCCCGAGAACAAAATGTGAAAGGCGAGCTGCTGAAGGGAAAAAGTGGGACAGCTGAGCATGGAGAGGGTTCAGGGACGGTGGAGGGAGTATTCACTGTTCACAGAGCCGGGGCAGGAGGTGGAGGGAGGGGTGGACGGGGGAGACGGGCTCTTTCTGAGGAGATTGCAGCTCCCTGTGACACGGAGCGAGCACTCGGTGACCAGAGCGAGGAGGATGGAGGGAGCAGCGGAGGGCAAAGTTTGCAAAATCCTTCACTCCGGGGAGAGAGGGGGAGAGAGCGGGCTGCAGCGGAGGACGGAGATTAGTGGCGAGGGCCAACCCAGGGGACGCTGCAGTGGCCTGCCAGTGGAAATGCATCATGGGTATTATATTGTGGTTGTGTGTTTTGGCTTGGAAAGTGAGAGACCATTTATAATTCAGGGTGACTAGTACCACCCGAGGCAGACACTCTCAATCTGGCTTAACTCTCTTTCTTCTATTCTTCGCCTCCTCCTCTTGTTTTTCCTCGCCTTTTTTCAGGCCCAGAAGCGTCTCACTGTCGCTCTCTGTCTCATTGTTATCTCGTGTTTGTTCGCCTCCTTTCTCCAGAGCCATTTCTCTAACACTAACGCCGTCTCTCCCCTCCAGTTTTTAGCTCTGTGAAATAAAACAAGGCAGGCAAGGGGATGGCTTTCTTTGCTTTTAGTCTAGGAAAAAAAAATGTAATGGCTGATAAAACATCTCCAAGGGAACACGGAGCAGTGGAGGTGCTCAGTGTGATGAAGTGGGCGTCGCTGGGTGCAAAACTTTGTTGTAAGTCACGACACAGTTCACTAACACAAGGAGAGAGTTTCAGTGGCTGCTACCAAGAACCAAACTTAATAAACAACACAATAACGCTTTAATGCTGACTAAACACTTACTGTCCTCACTGCTGCAGATCAGGTGGGTGTGGTGGTGGAAGAACTACCCATGAGCTTATTGGAGACTTTACAGACTTTTTCTTTGTTCATGTCAGTTTCTCCTGTCGGCTGGGTGACATTCTTCCAGTAGAACATCTTCAACCAAAAATCAGAAATCTGTTGTTGCATTTTGGCAGTTTGTTGATATGACCATGAAGTTTTGGTGCCTGAAAATAGAGGTTTGAAAACTTTAGGAAACAAACTTTTGAGAAATCTAAGCATCTTCAGTCTTGATGAAAACAGACAAGGCAAAGAATTCTGGAAATCTTGCATGTGTGCAATGATCTAAGGTCTTTGCACATGCACTGAGGCTCCAGGTGTTAGCACATGGACTTTTGCTGCAGGTCTTTGCACATACACACTTTGGTCCCAGTTCTTTGCACTAGTATGCTTTGGTTCCAGGTCTTTGCACATGCATTTTGGCTCCAGGTCCTTGCACCTGCATACTTTGGTTCCAGGTCTTTCCACATACATAATTTGGTTCCAGGTCTTTGCACATGTATGCTTTGGTTCAATGCCTTTACACATATATACATTGGTTCTAGGTCTTTGCACATGTATACTTTGGCTCCAGTTCTTTGTACATGTATTATTTCATTAGAGGTCTTTGTACCTACATACTTTGGTTCCAGGTCTTTGCACTTACATAACTTGGTTAGTGGTCTTTGCACGTAGTATGCTTTGTCTCCAGGCCAATGCACATGTATACTTTGGGTCCAGGTCTTTGCACATGCATATACAGTATTGACTCCAGGTCCTTGCACATGCATACTTTGGTTCCAGGTCTTTACACATACACACTTTGGCTTCAGGTCTTTGTTCATGTATTATTTTGTAGGAGGTCTTTGCAAATAAATAATTTGGTTTGTGGTCTTTGCACTAGTATGTTTTGGCTCCAGGCCCTTGCACATATATATATTGGTTCCAGGTCTTTGCACATGCATAGTTTGGTACCAGGTCTTTGCACATACACACTTTGTTTCCAGGCCTTTGCACATGTATACTGTATTTCCTGGTCTATGCAGATTAATGCTTTGGTTAAAGGTATTCACACAGACACACTTTGGTTCCAGGTCCTTGCACTAGTATGCTTTATTTCCAGGTCTTTGCACATGTATACTGAGTTTCCTGGTCTGTGCAGATTTATGCTTTGGTTCCAGGTCTTCACACAGACACACTTTGGTTCCAGGTCTTTGAGCTAGTGTGCTTCGTTTCCAGGACTTTGCACATGTATACTTTGGTACTAGATCTTTGCATTTACATACCTTGGTTCTCTTTGCACATGTATACTTTGGTTCCAGATCTTTGCACATACATAACTTGTTAAGTGGTCTTTGCACATAGTATGCTTTGACTCCAGGACATTGCACATGTATACTTTGGTTCCAGGTCTTTGCACATACTTGGCTTCCAGATCTTTGCACACATATATTGGCTCCAGGTCTTTGCACATACATACTTTGGTTCTAGGTCTTTACACATACACACTTTGACTTCAAGTCTTTGTTCATGTATAAATTTGTATGGGTCTTTGCAAATACATAGTTTGGTTGGTGTTCTTTGCACTAGTATGTTTTGGCTCCAGGCCATTGCACACATATATTGTGATTCCAGGTCTTTGCACATACACAAGTTGGCTCAAGGTCCTTGCACATGCATAATTTGGTTCCAGGTTTTTGCACATACACACTCTGGGTCCAGGTCCTTGCACTTGTATACTTTGGTTCTCTTTGGACATGTACTTTTTTCCTTCATATAAGAGCTCTGCATCTGCAGAGGAGACTTTTTAAAGAAACTATTGGCCATGTCAAACTAAAAAACTGAATATAGACTCCTTAAATCCAGGGCTCTGCATGTGCATTTCCTTGAAACATTTAAGTAAAATATATATTTTTTTAAAAAAACAAACAAATGAGAATAAATAAACAGAGGAAAGGTGTCCTGCTTCTGGTCGATAAATCTGAATCCAAAGACAGAACAATTCTATCTAATAGACGGTTTAGATTGTGAAGTTGGATTCTTTATCTTAGCAGAATCCATCGTGTGTGTGACACTTAAATAAGCAGAAATAAAAGTGTGTTTGATCAATGATGAATAAAGAAAATGCTCCGTCAGAGTCAGAATTTCACATTACAAGCATCTCATTCTTATCGTCTCTGCAGATAAGAGCAGCGTCTGAGATCTACTGTTTTATATAATCGTTCAGCAGAATAACGAGGGTTCACTTTCATATCTGGGGCAGAAACACTCCGAAGATTCTCTTACATCGCTCCGTGTTATTTGAGCTGAACTGTTTGGTAAAGTCAGATCTTTGCATAAGATTCATTTCTGTCTTCAAGCGTGCAGATATTATTTTCTAAAATAGAAACATTTAGACAGAATGAGTCATGGCGAGAACAATCCGTCATTTGTTGTGTGAATGTGGTAACCTCATTTCTACGTTATATCAGTCATACTCACGGACAGATTTAGGCACATTTTTCATTTACAGACTGATTAATTCCTCAATCCTGCCTTTGTCTCCTCTGTATTTGTGCAGATATTTCTGTGACAGTTCACATCCAATCATGACGAAGCAGCTTTTTGGGCCAGGCAGGAAAGAGAATAATAAGATAGAGATGTATTTCTGGAAATGGATAAACTCTATGTCTCAGTTTCTAAATTAATATGGACATTCAAGAATCAATTGTTCCTTTGTTATGACATCCACAGCAACAAACATGCACCAAAACATTAGCCTGACAAGCCAGATGGACAGCTCCATATATCTGCCACAGAAATATTTCACTAGTTCATTTGGGTAGGAGCCCTTTAAAGAGACTATGAGGAGTTTCTAAATAATTACAAAAAAGTCTCCCTTTTAGATATATGCCTGATGGAAATACACACTTTAAGATGAGTTTTATAGCATCAAAATAGGTTTGCTATAAATGCTATTCCTTAGCTTTGTAGTCAGGTCGGACAGGGCTGGACTGGCCTGGATACTCAACTTCAGGAACAAGACAATTAAAACTAGAGCAAATTTATATTATTTAGACACGTCTTAGAGCACCGGGCTGTAAGTAGCCATATATAGCCAGCTACAAAACTACAATACTAAGTTTTCCAAAAATTGCTTGTTGTCAC
Organism: Scarus forsteni; assembly: GCA_036419115.1. Classification (NCBI taxonomy): domain Eukaryota; kingdom Metazoa; phylum Chordata; class Actinopteri; order Labriformes; family Labridae; genus Scarus; species Scarus forsteni. The sequence continues at coordinate 12,198,603 of JAZDUH010000395.1, forward strand.
ACATCAAAAACTACCGCTACGTAACTAGAAAGAGATACATTACCTCGTGGCTTTGCATCCTGTAAGTTGTTGAAAAAAGAAGTTGTAAAGCAATGCAAAGTTCTGAGGAAGGTCCGAGCTGCATCACAACAAACACACACTTCAGTTTGGGTCACGTCTTTTGGTGCGTTCCAGTTGTAGTCAGAAGTAGGAATTTCTGGGTTTCGAGTAGGAAACTGCAACTGGAACGTCCCCCGAAGTCGGAATTTCCTCCTGGGAACTCGATAAACCTCCCCACCCCACGAGTTGACAATGGCAGATGGATGCCCCCAGTGTGAACAGTTATTTAGCTCCTGTAATAATCCATTTATTTGCACTTCGGCGACATTAGACAACGACAACTGGAACACAGATAAGTCGGAGATGATGTCACTCCCATTTCCGAGGTTACTGGAATGCAGCATTACGACAGTCGGCGCGGGTGCTCATGGGTAGCAGAGTCTTAATGTCGCCGGTAACAGATTCTCCTCATAGCATCTTTAAGCTTTGTTTTCAGGAGCAGTACGTTAAAAAAAAGCTTGTGATTGGATAATTGTTTAGCCCGTCACACTCATCACAGACCAATCCACATCAAGCAGGGTTGCCTCCTATAATGAAGCATAAATAGTAGCGAATGTAGCGGCTAATGCTAACAACAGTTAAAAACAGTTCATGGACGTTAGCCATTGCGGCTAACTTAGCTGCTAACAACAGTCAATGACCGTTAGCCACTAACAGCTAACAACAGTTAATAACCATTAGCCACTAACTTAGCTGCTAACAGCCTTATACTATCTTCTTACACCAAATCGTACCACACAGATGATTCATTAACACTTAGCCTACATGTGACATGAAAATCGTCAAAGACAATCTCTATAAGTAAACTTCTGAGGAGGGCAGATTTCACCAAGTTTCACTGAGTAGCCGCGAGGACAATAGGCTAATCGGCATGTCCGTTCTCAACTTCCGGTTCTCAACTTCCGGTTGTCGTCGCGTCCAAAATCTGCAGTTCCTGCCTCTCTTCCCTGATTGGGCCGTTGAGAATTCAGCCGAGTAAATTTGTTGGACAACGGAGGCTGGCAAGACAGACCTGCAGGATTTCAGAATCAGGCAGGTCTGTCTGCTCTGCTAGGCTACCAAAACGTAGCCATAAGCCAAAAATCAGTGGTCTCTGCTTGTCCCAAAGCAAATCAGAGTTTTGTTTGTGATGGTGTGAGAGCCATCCAGAAAAAAAGGACTGAATGGGACTCAAATAAAAACAGTAATGAAGCTGACATGGCATGGTTTCAAATCACTCCAGTAAAGCTACTGTTTTCATCTGAGCTGCCTAAATATAATTTTAAGATTATTTTATCACTCAAATGTACTGCAGAGCTGCTTCAACCTAGACGATGCTATTACTCGAGCTGACTGTCATATTGAAGGATGAAGCTCCAGCTCCAGCCTCAAACAGAGACAGATGATTATATAACGCAGTCTTTGACAGGCTTTGGTTTCCCCGACACAGAGCAGAGTAAAAGAAAACTAAATGCACTGAAAAATGAAGCAGTGTGGCAAATTCATCCCCCAAACTGAACCAAATTTTAGGTGTGAAAAAGACCCAAAGTCTACCCTCAAAACTTTATTTTACTCTGCGTTTTCATTGTTTCTTCTCTACCTTTTAACATTGTTTTTTTTTAACATATATATATTTATTGAACATTTTGCTAGTTTACAAACAGTGAACAACATAGAACAAGGCACTTGTCTAAAACAAGTAAATGTAAAAAAAAATCTGCAATAACAATAATAATGATTAAACAATAACAATAATGATTATAATAATAGAAAATTAATAAATGTTAAAAACTAATTAAAAACATATAAGTAATGAAAAAAGGAAGAAATACAAGCATGTAACCTTCCTACTCATGCACAAACACAAAAACAACCACTTGTACTTATAAAACTAATCTAAGTTACCTATGAAAAAAAAAATTATAAATTAAAACTAAATTGATATCTCCACAGTACATAAATGTCAAAAGATAAACATACTAAACGAAGATAAATATAAACATAAATAAATCCCCAGTTCAGTCCATCATTCCAGCCGTCTACCTTAATATCATTTTTTCAAGGAAAGTACAGAAAACTTTCCAAAACTTGTCAAGCTTATCTTTTAAGGTGTAATGTATCTTTTCTAAAGCTAAGTAAAAAGACATCCCTGTCAACCATTGTGAAGTGGTACTAGGTTTATCCTTTTTCCACGAACATGCTATTTATTTATTTATTTAATGTTTATTTAACAGGGACGATTCGTACAACATTTCCACAGAAAATGGGAAAATGTGAATGTATATAAGACGTGTAGCTTCAGCTAATTTGCAGTCTTTGTCCCTGGTCAGGATTTAGAGTACAATAAAATATACAGAATACAGATACAATTATATAAATACAGTAATACAGTGAATATAGTCAATAAGTGCCATGAATAAATAGACACAGTTGTAGTAAATTAGAGGTTTAAGGAAAGTTACATTTAACATTAAAAATTATTAAAATAGTATACTGATAATTACTTGTGATAAATTAATGTTCACATTTCTGCTGCTGTTTAACTTTTGCTCTGAACGTTTTAAGTTCTGTTTGAGATTTAATTTCAGATGGTGAAGAGTTTCATAGGTGTGTGCCTGCACTGAGAGGGATAACTGCCCAAATGTTGTCCTGCACCTTTGGATTTTACAGTTTTGTTTTGTTCTGTTCCTTGTTATTGTCCCACAGCTGTCTGTCTTTGTAAAGTTCTGAGACATCACTTGTGTCCATTTAGGCACTAAATAACTTTCAGAAAGGATCATTTTATAAAGTTGGAAAAGGTCAACAAATTATATTTCTCAATACATTTTCCTTTTAACATTGTTGTTCTTCCAGTTTAAAAAGAGCATTTGTGCATCTACTCCGTTCTCACCTAACATTAGATATCTAATTCAAAAGCACACACAGCACACTGTATAAAAATTTAAAACTCAATATCACTGATGTATTCCTGCATCAATGAAAAACATGCAGTGAGCATTTCTGCAGAGGCACAAAGGTGTTCCTTCATTAATTATGAAAGTCTGCAAACAATAATGTTATGTTAATAAACTCTCTGAAACACAGCCACAAGAAGAACCACGTCGGCACAGGTGCTGCTGCAGAGCCCTGAGTTTGTTTCAGTGAATTATGTTTCCTAATACAATAAAGAAATCCATTAGCTCTCTGGATTTCTGTGTTTTCACTGCAGTGATCAACAAACTCAAAATGGACTCCATCTCTGGCTCTAAGCAGCCCCTTGACTCGAATCCTCGGAGCAGTTATTCTCCTCATTGTTCTCTGTCGCAGACTTTAATGTGTAAATTCCTGAAAAGCAAGGCAATAATAAAAAACTCAGCAGAATGGAGATGCCTGTGAGACTCCATTATTTATAGCACGTGTGCCGAGCTTACAGCCTCCTCTTATATAAAGCCAGAGGCGTGTGTTAGTGGGTTTAATGCTAATGTATACCCAGAGAGGCTTCTTGGAGAAAGTCGCCCCAAGGCTCAGAGAAATAATAACCCAGGATTGTGAAGAGATGATTATTATTATATGATCTGTGCAGAGGAGTCGGGATACCTTTAAGGCCACGTTAGTCAGCTCTTTGTCCTGACAAGGGGGGAAGGAGACGAGGATGGAGAAACTGGGGACAAGGACGAAAAGGACGAGATAAGGTGAACTGTTATAGACGTGAATGTACACTTTGACCAATCAGAAATCAGAATCTGGTTTGGTTTAAAGATGATTTTGCCAATGAAAAAATAAAACCCTTCATCCATCCGTCTTCCCATCCAGGGCCGGTAACACATTTATTAGTCCACCTTAATTTTTATTACTTTAATGCTGGAAGAACCTCAACCCTTCAAGCTGGATCAAGTGTGAGACACTGATTTCTTTTTTTCATTCAAGTTAAAATGATGTACTGTCGATATACTGACATCTGCATGAGTCAAGCCAAAATTCAAATCTTGAAGAATTGCAGCCAACAAAATCAAAGTTACAACTGCACTCACGGTCAAAACAGTTTACATTTTAAATCCTTTTTCCAGAGATTTTCTGCTCCATCCAGTCATTTGAGCCACTTTTGAAAGCAACTTCTGTGTCAGATATCAAGGCAGAATTACTGTCTCCATCTCTTTTGAAAATTCCCAGATCTTGTCTCTTGTTGATGTTTTTCTTCCCTTGATTGGACAGTTCCTTCAGGAGTAGAAGAGAAAAAGTTTGATCGGACAATTTGAAATACAATAATGCACTTTACACTTTAGCACGTTGCACTCTAACTAGCCCCTTGGCTTAAATGTTTGGGGTTTTTTTTGGTGATCAACTATGTTTGCTTTGTTTCGTATTGTTTGTTTTGCTTTGTCTTTGTTTAGTTTTGTCTTGTTTTTATTGTGTATAAATGTTTTGTACAACACCAACCTGCCAATGGGACTAGAGATGGAAATTAGCCACACGGCTATAATCTCACGTTTACATTTATATGTTCATTAACGTGTACTGTCCCATCTTTTAGAAATAAACAAATCTACAAGAACCAATTTGCAGCTGTCAACGAGTTACTTGTTTCTTGAATTTGCACGCAATTTGCATTTAAGAATGGCTTAGCATCTCTCACCAAAAACCACCACAGAAGTAGATCAACAAAACAAAGCCTCTTTTTACAAGTAGAAGAAGATAATACAACATTTAATGTAAAATACAAGTCACAACAAGCACACAGGACTGTTTGGAGCTGCTGAGTTTATCTGATGACTGTAGGCAGAGGCAGGCTAACACTACCCATTGAGACCCAGTGTTTGAGCTAAGCTAACTAGCGGGGGCGAGCTTTGACCATCTCTTCCTTGTTACTGCAGCACAGTTAAAAGAATGGAGTCTGTTTGTCATGGACTCAGAAGTGAGGCAAAACACAAAAACATCAAAAATACTGGAGTGTTTGTTTAACGTCACACAGCGTCTCTACAGTGGATCATCACAGGACTCACACATGGACCGACTCAAGAACTGGTTTAGTTCCAGCAGGAGGATTTATCCTTTAAAAGCTGCATCGACTCTTACACGTCAACACTTAAGTGTTATGTTGTAACACGTTACCATGCTGCCTGGTGTCCTCTGTGGTAGACACTCCATTGCTCTTCTTTGTGCACAGAGTTTGTTTATACTCATATCTCGAGGTGGGTCGCTCGATTTATATGCTCATCTGTATATTCTTATATAATTCTCTTTTTATTGATATGTGTCATTGTAAAAACACATTTTATTTTAAAACAACAACAAAAAAACCCTATGTTGGATAAGTTAATACAAAAATTAACATATTAAAGTGACTGTTTTGGAAAATAAAACATGTTCCTATCACTTACAATGACTTTACTTATAAGAACTAGTATTAACTATTATAACTGTCTCTATACTTTCTGGATCTCCAGCCAGTATGACTCATCTTTATAACCTGATAGTAGAACATCTAACCTCAGACATTGTTATTTAAAATCTTTTTTTTTTAGGTAGCTTAGCCTGCTAGCTTATTTAGCATGATGCACAGGGCAACTGTAGATGTAAAACCATCTCACTTCCAGGATTCCTCCGAATAAAATTCATAATAAACGTCCTAAAAGTCAAATCACGAGACATTTTTCTTTTATCTTACAGTCATCTCTGTAAACTACATTTACCTCCACCAAGGAGGGTCTGTCAGTTTGTCTCTTTGTCTGTTAGCAAGATTACACAAAAACTACAGAATGGATTTACATGAAAATTTTACCAGAGGTGTGGTTTTGTCCAAGAAAGAAGCCAGTATAGTTTGGTGCTGAAACAATCCAGGTTGACGCCTCCACAAAAACAGTGAAGTTAAAAATATCGAATCCCATTCATTAACAGCTTTATGCAAATAGTACTTTATTTGCAAACTGATGTCTAGTTTTTCAAGCCTATGTCACTACATTTCCCAGCTTCCCTTGCAATGCCAGGGGAGGAGTTCTCCACACCACTCACACTGAACAGCCAATTGGCAGTGAAAGCTGTGCATGTAGTTCTACTCACAGATATAGAGGAGAGGAGGAAGTTTAGTCGATGGTGAAAGCCCAGCGCTGTTCCTGGAGTCTTGGGATGTGTCCAAAATAGCACAGTAACGTACTAAATACCACATTCTCATGTGTATCTACTGTATATACTATAAATATGATCAGAAAGCCAACCGTTCACACTGTAGTACACTACTAAGTTTCCCATGATGCATTTCAGACCTCTGACGATAAAAATCGGAAGCACACCAGGCTATCAGATATCTCTGTTGATTCACCACATTGGAAAGTTCAGAGAGCATTTTAGTCAAGAAAGTCACCACGTAGAATACCAAAATGTGCTCATTTGAGCCATAAAACGCACGGATACAAATTTCATTTCGGCATTTTGGACATTCCATTATGTGCGCCATTATGCTATAGAAGAAAATTCCGGTTGGCTCCAAAACAAGAGCCCATTTACAAAAGCGTTAAAGAACCAAAAGGAGATATTAAAAGATGCTTTTATTTTGAAAACTGGAAGTTTGCTTGTGGCTGATTTTTAGCTGAATGACGGTCTCAAGACGATTTGACATTTATGATATTAATAATATTATAATCAGTAACTTCCCAAATACAATAAAATGTTGACTGCCTGCAGACACCGAAGACAATCCGTCCGTCACCTCCGGCAGTTGATTAATACGTACCTACGCATCGCAATGCATTATGGGGCATATGAGTGTGACTAGTCTGCCCACCTCGCATACTTAAAATTTGGTATACATCTGGGTATTTCTCGCACACTCAATCTTTTCATACTATCTAATGTGAACGCCTTACATACTCCTTTTGACGTCACACAGTATGAGTAGTACGTTAGTATGCCATTTAGGACACAGTCTTGGTTTCTAAGATTAATTTACCCAGCTGGTTCCCGAAACTGTATTAAACATCCCAGTCCTCCACAACTCACAGCTACTAGTAACATTACTGAGCCCATTAACGTTATAGAAACATAGTAGGTATCTCTGCTCGGTCACCATCCTTTAAATGTGCAGTTTAATCACTAAAAACAAGGCTGCTGATAATGTCAATATGGACATAGCCCGTCATAGCGGAAGTCTTTGTGTGAGCAGCAAATGGTTCAGTCAACAAGTTACAAGACCCACCACTAACTAGGTCCCTCTATTGGATGACATATCTCTACATTATTCACACTTCTTGCAGATTGATATTTTTCATTCTCACAATGTGCGTGTAAAATAAATATATGACCATAACGTTGGGCAGAACTGACAGAAGTTTGTGCTCTCAGAGTGCTGTTCTAGTTTTATATATGAAACACACATATGAGTCTGAAAGCAGCTCTGTTGTGTGATAGGCTGCAGCATATCCTAATTTTTTGACGTATTCAGCAGTCATGATGCTGCCTGTCCCACACACCCTGGAGCCAAACCCTGTCACTCCCTGATCTGTCGGGACAAATTCACTTTCAATGCCTCCATTGTCTCGGCTGACGTCGCTCTGCAGCGCGGCCTGAAAACAAAAGAGCCATGATGTCCCGAACCCCGTCTGCACGCGGGACAAAAGACCTCCAGTGGCACATGCTTAATGTGTTGACAAATGTGTAGGAGGCCGTGTGTGTGTGCGTCCTTTGTGGTGGGAATTGTTGGTAATATGGTTAAAACAATGCAGCAGGGTGGCAGGCGTGTCGGAGCAGACGGGGAACAGGTTGGCACATGGGGCAGAATGTGGGCACGTCTACTGTAAGTGGTTTACCGGGCACAGACACATATTGACGACAGAACAATGGGCCTCGTCATATGCCCCTTGGAGAGCAGCATCGGTGCAGGTGTCTCTTTTTCCAGCCCAACATGGTCAAGGAGTTCTCTTTATTTGGCCTGAATGGCATGTTCTTTTGTTTAATGAGTTTCTGCCTCCGCTGTGACCACAGAGCAACATCTGTTTTTAACCACGCTTTAACATTAAACAGCTGCTATTAGGATCATTAATGATACTCTCTCTGTTTGCAAACCCTGCCTCTATGCTTTCTGTTGGTTAAAGGTGCTATGAGGAGAATCTATCTGTGGCGACATAAAGACTCTTTAAAAAGGAGTGACATCATCTCCGACTTATCTGTGTTCCAGTTGATGTCGGAAAAAAACATGCCGATCTACCAGGCTATTGTTAGCTGTTGTTAGCACGCCCTGTGTTGTTGTTCACAAATACCACATGAAGAATGTGATTATCACTATGGCAGCATTTTCTAACTGTTTACACTGGGGGCATCCATCTTCCATTGTCAACTCGGGGGTGGTGAGGTTTCACCGAGTTCCCAGTAGGAAATTCTGACTTCGGGGGACGTTCCAGTTGCAGTTTCCTACTCGGAACCCGGAAATTCCTACTTCTGACTACAACTGGAACGCACCAAAAGACGTGACCCAAACTGAAGCGTGTGTTTGTTGTGATGCTAATGAATGCAGCTCGGACCTTCCTCAGAACTCTGCATTGCTTTACAACTTCTTTTTCAACAACTTACAGGATGCAAAGCCACGAGGTAATGTATCTCTTTCTAGTTACGTAGCGGTAGTTTTTGATGTGTGACAACAAGCAATTTTTGGAAAACTTAGTATCGTAGTTTTGTAGCCGGCTATATATGTCTACTTACAGCCCGGTGCTCTAAGACGTGTCTGAATAATATAAATTTGCTCTAGTTTTAATTGTCTTGTTCCTGAAGTTGAGTATCCAGGCCAGTCCAGCCCTGTCCGACCCGACTGTGAAGCTAAGGAATAGCATTTATAGATAACCTATTTTGATGCTATAAACTCATCTTAAAGTGTGTATTTCCATCAGGCAGATATCTAAAAATGAGACTTTTTTGTAATTACTTAAAAACTCCTCACAGTCTCTTTAAAAACATCAGATTTGTGCACCCTGAATCTGAACAGCACCAACATACAATACAGAGTCTTTAAAAGTCAACCTGCCGTTTGACTTTAGTGATAAAAGTGGCGTTTTGTCGTGTTTAGCTGCAGTTTTCAGGGTGACAGGCGGCTCCTGCAGAGCTCGTGCTCGCTGATGGATGTTCTGTAGGTGAGCCAGCTTTGTGTTTGTGCTGCGTTCATTTGCACTTTAAAAGAATAAAAATAAAAAAAGGGGATGAATATGGAAAAACACAAATGTGGCACAATAATATAATCATTAGCATATTTCTGAAAGTGGGCCTTTCCCTCAGGATACTGTGACCAAAGAGGAAAGAGGAGCTCGGAGCTGAAGAGGGGGAGCTCGGCTTCACATTAGGGTGGAGATGACGGGAGAGTTTCTGCAGAATTCACCGGGTGACGGGAGAGAGAGAGCACTTCCTGTGGAGAGGTGCAGCTTTAAAGTAGGCCAATGCTCTCATTATTCAGCTGCAGAGTGAACTGAAGGAGCTGTTCAGTAAAGTCAAGAACTTTAAGTGATTAAACGAGCAAAGTCTGGAGGATTCATACGTGAAACACCATGTGACAAACAAGTGAAATAAAACATGTCAACCATGACCTGCATAAAACTAGATGCAGACTGTTGGAGGTCTCACATTTAAGGCAATTATGGATAACTTTCAATGCTTAAAATATCCCCCCATACATCATCTATTCCACCCTTCCCTTAGGCGGGGTACACCCTGAACTGTTAACCAGCCAATCAAAGGGCTACACAGAGAGACATTCTCATACCTGAGGGACATTTGGAGTGACCAGTTAACCAGTCCTTCTCAAGTAGTGGGGGGCGCAGTGCGATGCTGGGGGGGGCGCATGTAACACCGGAAAAACATGGTTTTTGGGCTATACTAGAGTAAAGTGTAATTGTACATCCATTTCAATAGGTGGCAGTGTTGCTGTCATTAGCCAGGTTTACATGGAGCCTAATATCCCGATGAGAATAAAAATGCTCCATATAAACACCTCAATCAGAATAAACAGGCCAAATCTGAATGGAATTTCATTCAGTTGCACAGGGGTAGTATATTCCTTTTCCCAAACTGATTAAAAGTAAAATCCTGTCATGTAAACAGTGAATCTGAAAGTTTTCAGGCTGGGTTCTGTCTGCACATGCTCAGTCTGGACGTGAACGAGCAGTGATGTTTACTCACTTGGAAACATGGCGGCTTCCAAACAGAGCACACAGCACTGGTCTGCCTAAACAGCACGACCCTCAAATAATTCAATGAAACACCTAATTACAGCCATCTTTGATAAATCATGTGGGCTACTATAAGGCTAAACAGCACAACCCTCAAATAGTTCATTAAAACATCTACTTACCGTCATCTTTGATAAATCATGTGATGTTTAAATAGATCTGAGCGTATCACGCGTGTGTAAAACAGCTGTTCTGATTAAATATTGTGGCACATGTCAACACCAGATCAGAATAGATCAGGTCACATGTAAACAGCTCACCTGAGATCTTTAATCAGAATGAAAAAAAGTCTGCATGTAAACCTGGCTACAGAGTGTGTGCACCGAGCACGTGCAAACACAGCACAGAGCAGGAAATACGAAGAGTAGTAAACAAACCCTCGAGAAACAGCATGGAAAAATATGTTACGGGAATGAAAAGAAAGGTGGAGAGAGTCGAGAGATAATGATACAAATGAAAGTCTCCTGAAAGCCAAGAAGAGGAAATATGACGAAATATGACTACAGTAGGAGATGAGGAAAGACCTGTGTGAATACTCAGTAAGGACGCGATGCATTGCTAAACAGTTAAGAAATAGTCTTCACGCTATTGCTGAAAAAACTGCAGCGGCTTATCAGCGTGATTGGGGTGCAATCTCTTTAAGTATCGCCTTAATTTGTTTGCTTCATGCTGTCCGCTGGCAACATTTTTAGACACAGTAAACACACCGGTCTTTCCTCGTCTCCCACCGTGGTCACAGTAAAGCCAAGCGCTACGTACGCTGTGTCATATTTCCTCATCTTGGCTTTCGGGAGACTTTCGTTAACTTTAGAGAAAAAATGTTTATAATTTAAATAAGGATTTTTTTTTGTTAAATTTCAGGCAAATGATGCACTTTAAATCTTTTCTGTTAAAGACTAAAAAATTACGTTAATAAAGTTATTCTTTGTCGTAAGTTGATCTATATTTCTTTCTTTTTTCTTTTTAGTATTATTTAATGTTAATAAGGATACTATGTTATGCAGAGGTGAACTTACAACAATTTTTTAGACAGATGATACTGTTTATAGTCGCAGCGGGGAGTAGGGGGCACAAAATGTTTTCTTCTTCCTACGGGGGGCTTAACTGAAAATAATTTAGAAGCACAGAGTTAATCTAATGTTTATATTCTGTGGGAGGAAGCTGGAGCTCCCAGAGAAAACCCATGCATGCACAAGCTCCACACAGAAAGGTCCGGACTGACACAAGGATCAAACCAGCACGACCGCTTTTTTTCTATCTTCTATGATGTTGTCAACCTTCAACAGCCTTAAATTTATCTATGTATCTGTAAATCTATTATCTATCTTCTGTCTTGTCGTCTCGTCATGATGCATTACATCAGCTGTTTCAATCCTACAATTTTATTACATTTTCTTTCATTTTGTTGCTTTAGTTAGTCTCTGATGAACTGATTGTTGATTTTTTTCTGCCTTTTTCCGCCTTTGTTTTGTCTGTTAAATCACTTTGTAAACTTTTTAAAGGTGCTATATAAATAAAGTTATTATTATTATTACCTGATGCTCCACCATGTCTGCAGTGGAGCAAACAAATTCTCTCTAGGGAAAAAAATAATTCCAGTGCTTTTTTTCTTTTATTTATGAAATGTAGTCCAGTTTTGATGAAAATGCTACTGAAACTGTTAGCATCTATGCTAAACTCTTTGTGAGCATTCACTTCCTGCTGCACAATTAATGTTGATCTGAGATTGGCCAGATGGATCCGCCTGCTTACCGACAATAAATCCACCAGATCCAGCTGCACTGCAGGGTTAATCTAATACAGGGAGGGCCACTTGCAGCCCACAAGTCAATTTTAAATTTCACTAAGTTGTGAACATGATTAGAAGAATTACAAAATCTGGCTTGAAGACCTAAGAAAAAAAATCTCCAAGAACTTTTTGAAAGTTGGAACAAGTTTTGTTCTTTGCAAAGAATCAGAAGTTTAACTGACTTCTCTGAAAATCTTATTTATGCATCACTGGATCAATCATTCTTTAAAAAGCATGGGCTAGTTCTTCCTCTTCTTTATTACGATCCCCATTAGCACTCGCAAAAGCATTGGCCTTAGTTCCTGTGGTCCAACACACACACAAGGTCAGACAAAAAGCACACAACACAACAAAGCAAGGTCAAAATACACAGCTCCTCAAAAAGTATAGAAACATATACTTATAGAAGATAACAAAATGGCGTCCACTTATAAACATGGTGCAGAAACGAGGTCCAATTTGACACATTAAACTTATTTTCACTCCTCAATTACACACAATGAATTCCAAGGGAAAAAAAGAGGTCAAAATACATTGCATATCATTTATTACTAAATCATTAAATGTCATTAGGTTCTGTTTCAACAAAGATTTAAACCTCTCCTTGTTATTTGCCTGAATTATATGCAGTTGTAATGAATTCCAACCAACGATGGCTCTATAAAGAACTGATCTTTGGATTACACCTGTCTGCACTTTTGGTAGTTCACTGTCATTATTCTGTGCACAGTTGTGAGACTGAATGACTGCAGAGGACAAACTAATTTCTTAAATCTACATCCAAAACATGAGAGGTGTGATTCCCATCCAGGACACTTGACGGAGGGAGGAAGGGGGAGAAAGCAGAGCACTGTGCAGAAAAATCCCTCCATGGATGTGAGGAGAACAAACGTGGACTCTGTCTGCACCTGGACAGGAACTGCTTCAGGAACTTGTTGTCAACAAGAACAGCTGGACACAAACTGTAACATGGACACTAAATGCTGTAGGCAAACAAGAATGTTTGAGTGTATGCTAATGGGTTAATTTTATTTTTTATCATCTCAAAAACATTTGAACATGTTCATTTACAATTTATTTGAAGAGAAACCTGTTGAAAATTGATATTAATTTTATTTTCTTGTAATTACACACTGTTTTAAGCACAAAGTGAAATATTTGCCACACCTGTTAGCGTTTATTTCTCATGAACATAGGAAGAATAAAATTTGTCAAAAGGACATTTTCTGACTCATTTATTGACAAAGAAAGACCAGGCAGCCGTTTGTAATTACAGTATTTAAAGAATTATTTAGGACCACCCTATAGTAAGTGTTTTACTGGGGAACCAAATGTATCATATTTTAGACATTAACTTGATTTAGCTTTACAAAAATACTGTACAGTATGTGCATGTTATGTCTGCTCCTGCCATCAAGAGGAAAAACAAGTTAAAACATGCAATGTAGCACTAGAAAGCAAACTATCTGACTTTTTAAAATTATTAATTTACCCACTGAACGGTCAATTGTAGCCGTTACCATAACTGTTGACCCCCGAGAAATTTTTCAGGAGCCGCCACTGATCAGCAGTTGTACACTTCATCTACTTGTATGTCCTTCCCTTTTCTCCTTTGTAAAACTGCACGTCATTTAAAGCTCTGTTTCAGTCCCCATCATCCCCATGTGGTGCAGCAGGTGGTGCAGCGGGTGGTGCAGCGGGTTGTGCTGGTGCCTCCCATCACTGAGGTTGTGTTGTTCCAGTTTCAGATAACTTTATCACCTCCAACGTTTGCATTTTCCTTCCTGCTGATCTTTCCCTTTTCTCATCTGCATGACGTCTTGGACTGATTGAGACCGAAGCACGAGGAGAATCACAAACACGGTTGGATGGACTGGTGGAGCAAAAAGAGGAGAGAGGACGGCTCGTATCCAGAGAAAAGGGGGAGATTGTTGAGCGACGGCAGGCCGGCTGCCTGAGAATAAAGGGCCACATGTCATTTTCCATCTCTTCACGTCTTTTCTCCTCTCTTTCTTCTTCTCTTCTTCTCTAATGGTGTTGATGTGGAGGGCTTTTATGCCTGCACCCTGGAGGACCCGGCAGAACAGAGCCTCCTCAGCAGCCTTTCTATCCTTCTTTCCCTTCCTCCCCCCTTCTCCTCCCTCCATCCCTGAAGTCCTCGCTGAACTTCTCCCTTCAGGCTGATGTGACGCAGCGAGACAAAATAATTCCCATGTTTATTGTGCCAGTGCACACAGTGACTGGGTGATATATCTGCAGGGGGCTGATGGAGCTTCTGATCAATACCAATTACTCAACGATTGGTCTGCACGCTGCTAAGAGCTCTGACATTTTACAGCCCACTCTGAGCTCTGTTTCAGAACAAGAGCACCAAACTTAGACCACAATACAAATCCACTGCCTGGCCAGAAAAAGACCATGAAAACGGCCCATGGTAATGTAATTTTTAAAGCTTTCTCTAACTAAATGAAAAAAAAAGAAACGTTTAATGGGGATGGTTGTACTCCTATTTTGATGGACTTTACATACAAATAGAAACATTATAACCTATATTCACAGTATATACTGTACAGTGTTCATCGAAGTCTTGCTATGTTTAGTTGGACAATGTGAATTAACATACGGACCTGTTGAGTGTGCACAATCTTAATAGTATCTCGGGACAGTTACTGACTCTAAACTGAGTTTAGAGCTGAACTGTGAAGCTGTGTGTAAAAAAGGTCATCAGCAGGTCTCCTGTCTAAGGAAGCTGGCCCATTTTCATATGGACAAAACCATGATGATCCTTTTTTACCGAGCCTTTGCAGAATCAATTATATCTTTCTTTTGGTGTCATGGTTTGGAAACCTTCCTGTGAAGAACATAAACTCTCTGAACCAGATAGTAAAGTGGTCCAGTCAGCTGATCAGAGAGCAGCAGGTGAGTCTGGAGACCTCGTACACCAGGCAGGTGGAGCAGATCGCAGGCTCGGTTTTAAAAGATGAGTCCCACCCTTTGTTCGGTGAACTTCAGCTCAGTTTTGTCAGCAGTTGAGAAGCTCTTGTCATGCCTTTAGTGATTCCCCTTTTTATTTAATCATTCATTACGAAGTTGTGGTCCTGTGGCTTTTAAGGATTGTACTGTGCATCTGCACTGTGTGTTCGTTTATTGTATTGTGTTGTAATACCCCGACTCTCCCTGCAACCGAATCTACCTACGGGTACAAATAAAGTAACCTGACCTGACCTGGACCTTTTGTTTGATGAACTGTGAAAAGCCATGTTGGCCAGCAGCTCTTTTTATTTTGTATCATGTGTTTAGTGAATTAATATCTTATGAGAAAGGGGCAGACATGATCAGAGTTTTCTTCATTCTGCTCCGTTTCATTCACATGTTTGAGATTTTTCTTTGTCTGTTTTGAATGTTTTACATCAGAGGTGAAAGTAAGCCGAAATGCACCGGAACACCTTTGAAAAGCAACTTTCACTCATGCATACAATGCCAGCTCTTTCTTTTTTCAAGCAAGTTTTACCGAAATAAATGTAAAATTGATGAAAACATAAAACTCATCTCCAGACTACACCTTCTGTGACGTGTTGAACAAGGTTTTAATGCGCCTGACGAACACTTGTCTATCATATGTAGGCTACGGTACTCGCTTATCGTGATATGTCGCAACTTGTAGTAGGCAGGCATTGCTGTAGCGTGAAGTTAATCCAAAGTCCACTGGTGTGTGCTTTCTTTGCAGTCAACAGGGAAGTCATTTTCACAGAATAAACAAAACAAAAATCCACAGGTAATAAATTGTGAGGTTTTACGCGTTGTGAAATACTCTCTGTCTCTGTCATATGAGCAGCACCACTCCTTCTGCAAACAAGCACCAAAAACTCAATGCTTTCTTTTCATTGGAGGAAAAGAATGTTAAAGAGAAAGAGGGATGATAGGCAGGTTGAGGAAAAGAGAGCGGAAAGTGCAGAGGAAGCATGGAGCAGGTAGGCTAAGCAGTAGACCGGAGATGGGCCATGAAGTCCATCCTTCTATATTTTTTTCTACTTTTTTGCATAAAAGGGTTAACTTACTTCAGTTCTGATCAAAATTAAATTTTTTTTTGTTTGTTTCAATATTTTAAATGCCAATTTTATAAGTGGTGTCACTGCATTTGGAAAAAAGACTGCTTTTCAATATAATAAATAATTGGAGCCTGGAGATTTTTTTTACCTGTTATCACAGTCTTGGATATAACAACGATTATTAACAACACTGACTTTGATGCATTATTAGTTTTTGTGCACCATCATATTTTAACTTTTTCTCTTTTTTATACCAGTAAGGCCAAAACAGCCACTAACAAAAACTGCTGTACAAATTTGACATATAACTAATGTTTTCCTACTTTTTTTGTATAAATGTGTTCAGTAGGCTAGAAGTCTGATTTTAGCAGGCTAATAATTCAGTAATTTATTCTAATTCACCAATACTGTTATTATTGTTCTGATGTTATCTCCCCTAAAGAAAATAAATGTTTTGCCACATATTACATTATGTGTCTGACATCTTACATTATGCACTCAAGGATGTGCACACTAGTCAGAAAAGAGCAGGCTTTATCACCGTCTGTCTTGTATGATGCTTGTGCGAAAAGCATGCGAGCTACAAAAAATTGGGGTTGCACAGTTCCTGCTAGAATCTTATCTTACCTTCACCCCTGTTTTACATACTAACAGAATGGAAAAAAGACCTAAACTAAATTGAACAGGAGCTGGATGTTTTTACTTTGCAGCTGCCACACAGGAATTGACATCTGATCAACAGAACACAGCATGGATCAGTTCTGTGGGTATCTTTATTTTTACCTGTAACTGCATAACTGAACCAAACTGCTTGGTGGTAACCCAGCTTGGGATCCACATCCTTCCCACAGGCATCTCAGAGCTCAGTGCTGAACCCTACAGAGGAAGAACATTGAACATCATGACCTGATGAAGCAGAGCTGGAATCCTTCCTCTGTCTCCTTCTCTCCTCTGCTGCTCATCTCTCCTTATTTCCTCCCTCCTTCTCATATTTTTCCCTCCCTTGACCCTCCCATATCATTTCATTTCCCCTGTTTCTCTTCTCCCCCCTCCTCTTCCTCTTTTCCTTAATTCTGTCCTTTTTGTCCTCCTTTGCATGTCCTCTCCTCTCCCCATCAAGCCTGTCATGAGGCTGGAATAATTTAAGTCCTGACCTGCCTGATATCATAATAAAGCGTCCTGCTGCCTGTCGGGTTGATATTAAACCTGAACCCCTCTCGTATGTCTGTAAAACCCTTCATGTGTCCTCTGTGGGACATTTATTACTCCCTCCTTTGTTTCCTCCTTCGCCCTCCATCAGTCCGTCCACATCGTCTCTGCCCTTTCCTCCCGCGCTCGCTTTCATTTTGCTTTATTTCCTCCCTCATTACCCGGCCCTCCCTCCCTCCTGTCCCATCTCGTCCCGTCCTTCGTCTGGTCTCCGTCCTCAGCGACTCCTCGTCTGATTTTCCCGGGACCGAAACCATCACAGACAATTAGCAGCGATGTCTTTTTGGCGCCAAAAGGCCGGAGGAGACGAGGGGAAGTGTGTCTGGGATGTGTGACGCGAGGACGCAGCGGGGGTCTGCCAGTGCCCTTCTTACCAAATGCCAACGTGCTCATTCAATTTCAGCTTTCCCTCCTTCTCGGTTTCTTTTGTTTTCAGATTTACATCATCATTACTGCAGCTTTGTGCGGCTGCTGCAGGGGAAAGGAAGTGAGGTGCTCTGCCATTGTCTCCTCAGCTCCAGGATCATCTGAGCGCCCGACTAAAAGCATCTTTGTCTCACACAATGCCAGGAACACGGCCCACAAACAAAGCTCTCTCACCAACTGTTGTCCCCTTATCACATCACAAAACAATACCGTAAAGCCTCGTGCCCCGCTTTCCTGCTCTTCCCGCGTCTTAATTTATGGATGCGGGGTCTTCCCGCCCGGCCGGGTGCTCCATCCACCCCTACACAAAGATGTCTGGGAGCGAATGTAGGCCAGGAGGAAGCGGCAGAGGTGGACGGATGCTTCTCCTCTCCCGCCTTAAATCACCAGCAACCTCCGCCCGAACGCCCTCCCGCACTCACGCATACGTTTGCATACTAATCAGGTCAAACGTCTGCCTCCTTGGAAGACAGAGGGCGACTGTCTGTCCTTTTGTTTCTCCGCCCATCTTTTATTTCCCACTAAAACATTAACATGGATGAATAAATGTCCTTCTGCGGGGTAGCCGGGCATGCTCGGCATAAAAAGAGAGGACAAACTCCTCTGTTGTCGGGGAGTTTGGGAAAGTTCATCGATGACGGAAGCACTTCACATCCAGGGTCACTTTGGATTCAGTTTAGGACTAAATATTCATCATTCTGAGGGCTGCAAAGGAAAACAGATCATGAAGTTCAGGCTTGTCTCACTTGATGCCCCTCTGGAAACATGATATGGATATTTATGAGTGTATGAACATGGATGCTCACAAGAGCAGGGTGCTAACAGCTATTACAGGCTCAGTGAGAAGGCAGCAGCTCGGCAAAAACCAAACAGGCATCTCAGACCAAGCATCTGAAAGCAACGGATATTAAATATGACAAAATATCTGTTTTAATAGACCACTAAGGCATATTACAGCCAAGTATACTCTGTTCAAACACACAGAAATTACAGAACTTTGGACAAACTTACTGTCAACAAGATGCCAGTAAGTTGCTGTCAATGTCTTTCCAGTGGCATTAATAAATAGCATTTGTTTATATTTTCTAACATAGTTTTACTACTGTATTTTAATTCAAGGTATCATGACTGTCTTTTAAAGGGACTGTAAGGAGTTTCTAAGTAATTAAAAAAAGTCTCACTTTTAGATATATGCCTGATGGAAATACTTTAAGATGAGTTTATAGCATCTAAATAGGTTATCTATAAATGCTATTCCTTAGCTTCGCGGTCGGGTCGGACAGGGCTGGACTGGCCTGGCTCTAAGCCTTGTCCCATGCAGGGGTGTTCTCATGATTTTTGTGGTCTTTGCTTCTGTGTGTTTTTGTGGACTCGTGGACTAATTGTTTCCCTCTGCTCTCCTTCCAGGTGCCTGCCACGAGCCACCTTGTACATATGTTCCTGTGTTTTTTCATGTTCATTTAACCTGTTAAACCTTCTTTGGCTTCCTCCCTTCTTGAGCTCTTGGGTCCAACGGATCTAAACCTGACACTGAAGGGGAAAGCACATCAGCAGTTTTCTATGAATTTACCTCTAAAAGAACTCAGTGTGGTAATGTTCAGGGGCGGCTGGCCCATTGTGGGCGATAGTGCATCGCCCTCCTTAATCCACGTGAAAAAAATGAAGAGAAAAGAGTTTGTAGTGCCTTGATTGTTCCTGTCTAAGTCTTCATATTATTGTTTAATCAGCAGTCCGACTATCGCTGCGATGTCACTGTCCAACCAGCGGCCCCGCCCCCTTGGGGCGATTTCAGTCAGACTCGAAATCGCCCCAGCCGCTCTCATAGACTTACATGGAGAGACTCTTTTTTTCAAATTTTGGACCTCACAATGCATTTCCATGGGCTCAGGGAGGGCTTGCCCCAACGTGATAACGTCATACGCACTGATGCCTGCTCGGACCAGACACACAGCGCGCATGCGAGAGAGATGATTCAAAGTTAACGTGAGTGATTTATCGGTGGATTATCAGTATTTTCGGAGTAAATAGTGTACAAGTATTGCAAATAATAGCATTAGTTTAACTCTGGGGTGTTTCCTTGTTGTTGTTTTGTCTAATTTTTGCAGTGTTTTGCCGTTTATTTGCCGTTTTTGCCGTGTATTCGCCATATTTTTACCGTGTTTTGCCGTATATTCACTGTTACGTTCACATGTTAACATACACACTAAAACCAAGGACGGGTATAAAAGCAAACTCCAGCTGAGGATCGATAAAAACTCCCTAAAAGAACAATAGAAGAGAGCATATTGAGAAATGACAGAGGGAGGAAGGGAGAAGCAGTGAACTGTGCAGAAAAATCCCTCCATGGATGTGAGGACAGCAAACTTGGACTCTGTCTTCATCTGGACAGGAACTACTTCAGGAACTTATTGTCAATTAAAAACACCTGGACATGGTCTAATATAACAAACTGTCACATGGACACTAAAAACAGTTGGTCAACAGAATGTTTGAGTGTATGCTAATATTTTTTTATCATCTCAAAAACATTTGTACATGTTCATTTACAATTTTTATAGAGAAACCTGTTGAAAATTCATATCAGTTTTCTTTTCTTGTAATTACACACTTAGCATTTATTAGATAATTCTGCCAAATACTTGCCAGACTTGTTTACATTTATTTGTTATGAACATAGGATCAATAAAATTTGTCGAAAGGACATTTCCATGGACGTTTAAGATATTTTTTGACAAAGAAAGACCAGGCTGTTATAATTACAGTATTTAAAGAGTTATTTGGGACCACCTAATAAGTAAGTGTGTACTGTGGAACCAAATATAGCCTATAGCATTTTAGACATTAACTTGATTTAGCTTTACAAAAATACTGTACAGTATGTACATGTTATGTCTGGTGTTGCCATCAACAGGGAAAACAAATCAAACAATGTAACTATAACACTATAAAGTAAGCTATCTGCCTTAAATTATTATTAGCTATTGAAGGGGTGATCGTAGCCAGTACCACGTCTGTTGCCCCCCCTGAAAAATTTTTCAGGAGCCGCCACTGGTAATGTTGTGTTATTATCTCACAGCGCAGTGAATGTGCAGGTCACAACTTGTCCACCAGAGCGTTGTGGAGTTGTTGGATTGTGTTTTTCTGAGTTTCATGAGAGAAACCAAGAAATCCCATTAGTCCATAATGGTAGATTAGCAGCTCTCATCTGCTCCACAGATCTTCAAACAGCTTGTACTGACGAATAAAGGCAATTAACCTATTGCAATGGCAATGAGCCAATTTGACAAAAAGTTGAACTGTCAATTTCATTTTTCTTCATGTTACTGTACATGCATCTTTTGCACATCTGTTTAAAAAAAATGCCCTGTTTTAATAAAAGTATTTTGTAGCAGCTCTGACACTGTATTATTATTTGTTTCATTCACAATCTGCATAATTTGCGAAGCAGCTAATATAAAAAACCATTATTAACTGTAAAAACATTTTACAACAACATACTGTATTATTTATTTACAGGTAATTACTGTAATTTATTAGAATACACGAAACAGTTGTAAACTACATTAATTGAATTGTTTTTTTCTAAGAAAGAATACAGTAATTACCTGTAATTTATATACAGTAAAAACTTGCAGTAATTTGTTGTAATAGTTTTTTACGATAATTAACTGTGATTTTACAATACTTAGCTGGCAACTTTTTTGCCAGTTATTTACTGTAAATTCTAAAGTCAATTCTTTACAGTGTAGTGCTACTTCTGCAAATAAGCACTTTTTCCCACAATCTTCTGAAATTTAATTAACTGTATAGATTTTTAGAGTAGGTAGCTGTCGATATTACAGTAAAATACTGTTGTTTACAGAAATCCCTTACAGTGTATAATCAGTTTTGATCTTTTAAAACTGCAGATTTTTCACAAGTTCTGCTCTAATACCAGCTTTATCTGACAATCCAAATATAAGCATGAGCTCTTTTGTATGACAAATGCATAAACTAATATCCTCCAGTAAAAATTAAGAAGGATCTCTCTTCTTTATAAATGCTTTTTTAATGGTGGTTTACCATTATAAGGTGTCTTAATATGATCTTTTTGCTAATAAAAACCAGAAAAGCATATTTTTATGTAAATAGGGGAGTGATTTTAGGGACAAAAAGTACATAAATTAATATTTAAAAGTTCTGGTTTGATAGCCGTGTTGATCAGGGCCTTTCCAGTGTGGAGTTTGCATATTCTCCTCCTGCATGTGTGGGTTACTCTGGGCACTCTGGCTTCATCCCACGGACCAAAATAATGCTCATGGGCAGAAGTGTTAGCATTAATAGCTGTCCATCTCTCTGTGGCCCTACGATTGGTCAAAATGGGGCTGTAAATGTCACGGAGACATGCATGATCAAACATAACATAAAGGAAACCTAACCAGAGTTACTGTACCGTACTCATGTTATTATTCCACGAGCTATGCCTATATTTCAATCCTCTTGGCTTTAGTCTCTGATCATGTCTGCTGCCATGTTTGTCAGTCAAATGTGTGATGTTAACAGTTTGAGGTCAGGGAGGCACTGAAATAATATTACAACACCATAACATGAGGATTATAAAGAAAAGTAATCAGCTGTGACAACCTCCATATTGGACTAAATCCCCCTGATTGTTCAGGATGTAAATCTGACCCAGAATCAGGTTTTAAGTCTTGAAGTGTGCAGCCAGTCCCTGCAAGATGTTCTTGTTTTGGCAACAGAGATTAAAGATGGCTGCTCTTTTGTTTCACCCGTTTACTGTTTACAGCGCAGGCTTTAACTGGAGTTTTTGACCACAAGGGTTCATTTCAGAGGCTAAAGCACTCAATGTTTTAAAAAGAATAAGACATCACAAAGGAGCTCCTTGCACATGTTTAAGGTCATATGAATGTCATTTGAAGTCTCCTGTTCAGTAAATGTGACATTGTGTGGCCTCCATACTGAGGAACTGAAGAGCAGTCTACAAAATACTCTAGATAAGCAGCTAGCTGTCACCTGTTCACAGATATTTCTGAATACAGCCGGTTTCAAAGAGATCAAATGTGAAAACAATGGACAACATAAGCATAATGGGAGGCTACTTGCATTGACTTTAACAACAGAATAGTTTAGTTTGCCACAAAAACATTGAAACCTCACGGCTGTACCCTGCAGGAAAACTTGAGCCAAACCAAGGCAGCTTGGTTTTGGAAAAATAGGTTGTGTTAAATAATCAACTCGAGCTTGGTTTCATCCTACGCTGTTTTTGTGGCTTGATTGCACCCCAAATTCTCTAAATCATGCATATTCAGTGCAGTAATACATACTCTAGCTTCTGTGCCACTGTTTTGGTACACACTGAGATCTGCTGACGTCAGCTTTGCTAACAAACAACCAACTCAAAAAACACAGAACTGTTCCTTTAATCCCTGTAATTTGTTTGCATCAAGGTAAGATAAAATACTAGAAAAGCACTCGGAGAACACAGACCTCCGCCAGCGCCACGTTCCTCAACCATATTGTGATTTTCACCATAAATATTACTACCTTTATTTCATCTAAATATTTAGATTCCTCGACCATGAAAACATACCACTAGCAATTAGATTCATAATAATATCTTTTTTAGTTCAGCAGTTATTCACAAAAATCACATTTTTCGTCATGGTGGTTTCTTCTGGATCTAGCTCCAAAGTTTTTGAAGATACAATAAATCAGAACGAACTCTCCAGATTCCACAGTACCTTGGCTATATGCTGGCGTTTGTTGCAAGTCTATGTCTTTATTTGTTCCTTTGTTGTACGAAATTCCAAGGATATCTAAATTTTTTTTGTTCTGGATCAGAGAATCCAGAATTTTGCCGTGATCCAGATCAATCTTTGATATCTTGTAGAACCTGTTGGAGACTTGTCTTGTACTTTTTCCCAAATGTCCTGACTATTTTTGGTGGAGTAATATGCACTAATGCCGAAAATGGTCCTATCTTGCAATGTTAAAGAATCCTTTAAAAAATTCAGACGGTAATCCCAATCAATCCCAAAATCGAATAAGTTGTTCCTTTTTCTAATCCGGACATTTCCTGAAAATGTCAGCGAAATCTATCAATAACTTTTTGAGTTATGTTGCTAGCAGAGAAGCAAACAAACAATACGTAGATAAATAAACAGACAATGGCAAGAATATTATCTCCTTGGCGAAGGTAAAAAAGTCTCCCTTTTAGATATCTGCCTGATGGAAATACACACTTTAAGATGAGTTTTATAGCCTCAAAATAGGTTATCTATAAATGCTATTCCTTAGCTTCGTGGTCGGGTCGGACAGGGCTGGACTGGCCTGGATACTCAACTTCAGGGACAAGACAATTAAAACTAGAGCAAATTTATATTATTCAGACACGTCTTAGAGCACCGGGCTGTAAGTAGCCATATATAGCCGGCTACAAAACTACGATACCAAGTTTTCCAAAAATTGCTTGTTGTCACACATCAAAAACTACCACTACGTAACTAGAAAGAGACACATTACCTTGTGGCTTTGCATCCTGTAAGTTGTTGAAAAAAGAAGTTGTAAAGCAATGCAGAGTTCTGAGGAAGGTCCGAGCTGCATTCATTAGCATCACAACAAACACACGCTTTGGCTTGGGTCTTTTGGTGCATTCCAGTTGTAGTCAGAAGTAGGAATTTCCGAGTTCCGAGTGGGAAACTAAAACTGGAACGTCCCCCGAAGTCCGGATTTCCTACTGGGAACTCGGTGAAACCTCACCACCCCCGAGTTGACAATGGAAGATGGATGCCCCCAGTGTGAACAGTTATTTAGCTCCTGTAATAATCCATTTATTTGCACTTCTGACTGGGGTGTGTCGCTCTAGATCAGCTGTAAACATAGTATTGTTAGACTTATATTAACAAAAATGCTGCCATAGTGATAATCACATTCTTCATGTGATATTTGTGAACAACAACGCAGGGCGTGCTAACAACAGCTAACAATAGCCTGGTAGATCGGCATGTTTTTTTCTGACTTCAACTGGAACGCCGATAAGTGGGAGATGATGTCACTCCCAGTTCCGAGGTTACTGGAACGCAGCGTTACGACAGTCGCCACATGTGCTCATGGGTAGCAGAGTTTTAATGTCGGCGGAAACAGATTCTCCTCATAGCACCTTTAAATCATGAATCTTCTGAGTAAACTGACTGATTTCTTCTCCTCGCTGATGCCCTCTTCTTTTTTAATTTCATGTTTTGTTAATTATCATTTCAAACCACAGCAGGGAGGCATTGTGGGAAAAGAATTCCAGGCCCCCTCTCTTATCAGCCTGTAAGTTTTTGGACTGACTCGACACGTTGTTGCCGACTTTCCCAGGGATCAGATTAGGGCGGCTGCAGAGATAACAGGCAGAATCCAATTGACATTAACATACCTCGGCCTCATGTGGGAAAACAGAGCGAGGCTTGGAGGGAGAATTCCTTTTAGCGGCGTGTCTTCCAGGGGCCTGCGTTTAATTGAATTATTGTTAATGAAGTGCTGATGCAATTACAAGAAAGAGGCCTTCTTTCTCTGCCTTCTCATGAGAGTCACGTTATTTCTGCCCGGGCCGGGTCATGAAATCACAGAGCGCTCTTTCTCTGGCTGCTCCTCTTTCAAACACATTACCGTCTGTCTGCTTTGACGCTCGGCTCTCTGCACGCCACCCTCCATCACTTCCCATCAGCCTCCGTCACGCCGCCATGTCAGAGAAGAGCGGCGAGGTCTCCTGAACTCGTGTTTGAGATGCCGTGATTATTATTTGTTTATTTCGGTGTCGGAGGAGCGGCCGCAGAGCTCGGGGGGGCTTTTTATCATCCCACTCACTTCCTGGATTAGAGCGGGTATAATCACGGCGAGCATGAATATTCATGAGCGAGGATCTGAGAGAAAACGAGAGAGACTGACAGGCAGAACACCGACAGACAGGCAGAGCCACTAACAC
This sequence comes from Scarus forsteni, assembly GCA_036419115.1. Taxonomy (NCBI): domain Eukaryota; kingdom Metazoa; phylum Chordata; class Actinopteri; order Labriformes; family Labridae; genus Scarus; species Scarus forsteni. Next base: position 12,224,301 of record JAZDUH010000395.1, read on the forward strand.
TCCCCCACACGCTCTCAAAGTTACACTCACGAGTAAACACATGACGAGTTAACCCTTTACACCCCAAACAAACAGCTGCAACACTGGAGAAGAGCTTTACTACCTCGATGTGAAGACAGCTCAACTAAGATGTCCAAACTTTTCATACAGTGACCTCCAGATCATCAGTAGTTTTGCTAAACATCAACAAAGCATCAACAAAATTAGAATCATAAACGCTAACATGCCACTTTATTAGGTACACCTAACTAAAACCAGGTTGGTTCTTCTTCATTTTTTAGTGCACCAGATTCAACATGGTGCTGGAGCATCCCTCAGAGATGTTGGTCCAGATCTCCATGACAGCATCACACAGCTGCTGCAGTTCCACCTCATACCTAAGTGCTTTATTGGAATGAGATCTGGAGACTGTGAAGGGCACTGGAGTAATGGAAGAGCTCTAAGACATGGAGCTGCTGAAGTCTCCATCAGAAGATGGTCCACTGTGGTCATAAAGGGATGGACATGGTCAGCAACAATCCTCAGGTAGGCTGTGGGGTTTGAACCATGCTCAGGTGGGACTGAGGGACCACCAGCAGCAGCCTGAACTGCTGATCCAAGGCAGGATGGATCCATGCTTTATGATGTTCACACCAAACTCTGAACGTGGAGCAGAGATCCAGACTCATCAGACTAGGAGACACTACAGTCTTCTATTGTCTAATTTGTTGAGCCTGAATGAACCGTAGCTTCAGTTTCCTGTTCTTAGCTGACAGGAGTGGCACCCATTGTAGTCTTCAGTTTCCTGCTGTAGCCCATCTGACTTTATAAATGGTCTCCTGCTTGGTTTATAATATGTTGGGTTTTTTTTCAAACTCTGTTGTCTTTCCGTCATCCTAAAGAACTCTGGTCGTTCTACTCTGACCTCTAGCATCAACAGCTATGGATATGGTCATGGTCAGCAACAATCCTCAGGTGGGCTGTGGGGTTTGAACCATGCTCAGGTGGGACTGAGGGACCACCAGCAGCAGCCTGAACCGCTGAACCAAGGCAGGATGGATCCATGTTTATGATGTTCACACCAAACTCTGAACGTGGAGCAGAGATATAGACTCATCAGACCAGGAGACACTTTTCCAATCTAATGCCCAGTTTTGAAGAGCCCATCCTAAATATGGCTTCAGTTTCCTGTCCTCTGCGGACAGGAGTGGCACCTGGTGTGGTCTTCCACTGCTGTACTCTATCTGCTCAAGATTGGATGAGTTGTTCGTGCAGAAGTAGTCTCCTGCAGACCTTGAATGGTTATTTGAGTTCCTGTTGCCTTTCATTCGTCTCCAACCATCATCAAGGTATTTTGGCCAGAAGAATGGCTCACTGGATATTTTCTCTTTAATGGATAATTCTCTCTAAAGCTTAAAGATGGTTGTGGCAGAAAGTACCAGTAGATCACAGCCATCCTGCAGCAGCTCCACTGGCTCCCCATCACATGCTGCATCCAATACAAAATCCAACTCCACATTTACAAAGCCACCCACAACCTCGCCGCTCCATACCTCATTAACATTTCTGTACCTGCCTGTACCCTCAGATCCCGACCATATGGAATTGAACATTCAGCCACGTGGCTCCCCAGTTATTATTATTATTATGACCAGCAGTTTCTGAAATACTTAGACCAACAACAATGCCACATACAGAGTCACTTTAATTACTTTCTTCTCGTTACTGATGCTCAGTTTGAACCTCAGCAGGCTGTCTTGACCACGTTTGTTGCCTAAATACATTGAGCTGCTGTTATGTGATTGGCTAATTAGCCATTTCCATTAAAAAAGTGTATTGCTGTGTTCACACCGCAAGCGACCCATTTACCAAAATCGCGTCGCCCACTGACATAGTGTCGCGCGTCCATAAATACCTCATTTTGGTTGTCGGCCGTCGCTCCGTGACGTCATGTCCGTTTGAGTTTCACCGCGATCATATATCATAATAGGATGTATAAGCGGACATTATTCCAGATGTATCCTTTTCATTCACTCATCAACCACAAAACACTGCAGCTGATGATGCAGCAGCATTATCTGTGAGTTTACCGCGGTCCGTCTAGGTGGAACTAATGTCCTCACTGACATTAGTTCCGCCTAGACTGAACTCATCCGCCCTGCAGTCCGGATGAATAACTGTCTGTCTAGGGTACCGTCACACGTACACACACCACTGATTGGCTGATGCTGCACAGCCACACACGACATTGCCTGAATAGATCAACTTTTTTTTAACTTTAACATCGCGCGACGAGTGAAGTGATCGTCTGGTACGCGGCCATCGCATCACGGGTGGGTTAGCCCCGCCCCATCGCGGCTGTACATTGACTTTGAATGAAGAGCGATCGCCGAGGTAGTACAAGTAGCGTCCGGTGTGAACACACCATAACATTTGTTGTGACTTGTAAGTGTACATTTTGGACCTGCCTGATTCTGAAATCAGGCATATCCGTCTTGCTAGCCTCCGTTGTCCAATGGTTTCACTCTGCTAAATGCTGAACGGCCCAATCAGGGAAGAGAGGTGGGAGCAGCAGGAGTGGCTGATGTGACGACGTCAGGAAGAGACTTGACAGGAAGTGTTTGAAAAGAATGGCAGCTAATGTCGGTTAGCCTGTGGTCATGATGGTTACTCGGTAATACTTGGCGAAATCTGCTCTCCTCAGAAGTTTACTTCGTAGGGATTGTCTTTTACGAGGTTCATGTGACATATAAGTGTTAAATGATACATCTGTGTGGGATAATTTACTGTGAAACGATAGTCTTAAGGTAGTTAAGCTAATGGCTAACAGTGGTTAGCCGCTTTGACAAATGGCTAACATGGGAAAACAACAGTTAAAGGCTGTTAGCAGCCAGCCGAAGTGGCTAACAACAGTTATCCACTATGGCTAACGGCCATTAACTGTTGTTTGCCCTTGTTAGTCATTAGTCGCTACATTTAGCCACTAAGTATGCTATGTCATAGCAGCGCTGCTTGATATGGATTGGTCAGTGATGACTGTGTTGAGCCAATCACAAGCTGCTGTTGTTTTGAAGGTTCTGCCCCTGAAAACATTTTGCAGGGCTCCTTCCCAGATGGATTAGTGAAATATTTCCAATATGGAGCTGTACATCTGACATGTCAGGTTATATAAATTCAAACAAGGCCTGGCACTGATCCATGTCCTGGAGTTTGGATGTTATCTCTAACTAACTAACTAGTCGCTGCTTTGGAAGCAACGAATGGGGATCCTTTTAAATAACAAAGAACTCAGCAGCGTATCAAAGAGCTGTGTGGAATCCCAGACTCTGAGGCTGATGATGATGATCATGTGTTTGTTAACAACAACATTTTGGTCATACCCTCATAGAGACAGTCACATCAGTGTGCTTATTTTCACAGTTTTCAAGCCCAGGAAAGATGTAACCACAGAAGCTTTTGTCCATCTTTTGATGCCCTCATCTCTAACCCTGCAAACCAAAGAAGTCTAAGATAATGAATGAGACAGTCAAACTTTGCAGCATGTCCACTCTCATCATACATTTCCTCTGCAGCTCTGAATTAAATCCGTCTCCCTCAGACGTCTTCATGGTGGCTCTTCTCAGTAAGTACCTTCACTTTAAGGCTCTCCTGATAGGAACTGACTTAAGACACTGCTTTGCTTGCTGTGCAGCCTTTAAAACTGGCAGCAAATCCTCTAAAACTTCCCCTCCTCGCTTTGTCAGGACTGGATTTACTCTGTTTTGTTCCACAGCTCTCGTCTCTCTCCTCGCAGGTCTCTCGGCTAATATCGGCACCGCGGTGACCTACACAGCTGACAGGATGCACTAACGCGCTCTCCTCCCTGTCCTTTTCCCTGCTAATCAGCTGTGGAACATCAGGATCTTCTCTTCATTTAAAAAGTAATTTAGAGATGATGTCTCACATCCCTGGCCTTCATTAGTCCAGGATGTAATGAGGGTTCAGGATGTCTCTGGCTGCACCGTTAGCTAATGAACACGTGAGGCTGTGACAGTCCCGCTCACACCTCCTCCGTATCTTTATGTACTTTAAGAAATCCTCATCAGAGCTCAAAGTTTGGTACATAAAGCAGCATGAATCTCATGATCAGCTGCTGCAGAGCCTGAGGACAAAACACCTGTCACAAGCCTCAAAGTTCGCTCAAACTTAAAGCCAGAAAAGTTTGGTACTGCAGGGATTCGATCAGTTTGTGGGCTTCACTGATGAAAAGGTTAAATACTGGGCTGAATCAGAGGCCTAGACCACCATGAGGACACGAGTGTGTAATCGATAGGACACAGATTTGACCTTTGTGCCTTCAGATGATCTGCGGTCTAAAAATTGAAATCTGAACCGTTAATGAGGACGACAGGTGAAGTTCTTCATACCAAAGCTTTGCACACAAACAAATCCTGCAGCTTGATGTGCACAGCAGCTGCAAACATAAGCAGCGTCTCCTCTGTCATGTGTTAACAGCTGCAGACTCCAAAAAAAAAGACTTGTGCAAACACAAGTCGTCTCGCAGAGAGAGAGGGAAGTAGGGCCGGGTGGTGGATGAGTTTAGAAGACACATCCATATGCATTTTCAAATTAGATAAAGGGTGAGACAACATTGTTTTTTAGCTTATTTGATTGAAAACAGACTCCAGGCTTCAGACTTTAGAACAAAAACTACTAATAACCTTAACAATCAAAAGATATTAAGCTGGATTAGTCTAGAAGCTCTTATTCAGTCTTTTGAAAAACATAAAGTGACTCCATTTGTCATGTGGGTTTGACCTTTTTGTGTTCTAACAATCTCAATGATCAGGATAAAGGTAATTCAAACAGCTTTATCAAGCTCTTACAAACTGTAAAATTTTGCTGAGGGGTGTCTCTAAAAAAACTGAAAGACAAATTATGTGGAATTATGAGGTGATGTTTAGTGGTGAAGAAGAAGAAGAATCAGCCTGGTCTGGTCTAAGTGTGACTACAAACTGGTCCGGTTTGTAGTTTTTAGTCTGTGGATTTAAAAACAGCCACTGTTTTGACAATTTAATCTCTTATTTAAAGAGACTGTGAGGAGTTTTTAAGTAATTACAAAAAAGTCTCACTCTTAGATATATGCCTGATCGAAATACGCACTTATCGATGAGTTTTATAGCATCTAAATAGGTTATCTATAAATGATATTCTTTAGCCTCCTGGTCAGGTCGTACAGGGCTGGACTGGCCTGGCTACTCAACTTCGGGGAACCAGACAATTAAAACTAGAGCAAATTTATATTATTTTATCATTTATATTACACGTCTGAAAGCGCTGGGCTGTAAGTAGCGATATATAGCCGGCTACAACTACGATAATAACTTTTCCCCGCATTGCTTGTCGTCACACATCAAAAACTACCGCTACGTAACTAGAAAGAGATACATTACCTCATGGCTTTGCATCCTGTAAGTTGTTGAACAAGAAGTTGTAAAGCAATGCAGAGTTCTGAGGAAGGTCTGAGCTGCATTTACCATTACAAACAAACACATTTGGCTTCACATCTCCGGTGCGTTCCAGTTGTAGTCAGAAGTAGGAATTTCTGGGTTCCGAGTGGGAAACTAAAAGTGGAACGTCCCCCGAAGTCTGAATTTCCTACTGGGAACTCGGTGAAACCTCGCCACCCCCGAGTTGACAATTGAAGATGGATGCCCCCAGTGTGAACAGTTATTTAGCTCCTGTAATAATCCCTTTATTTGCACTTCTGACTGGGGTGTGTCGCTCTAGATCAGCTGTATACATAGTATTGTTAGACTTATATTTACAAAAATGCTGCCATAGTGATAATCACATTCTTCATGTGATATTTGTGAACAACAGCGCAGGGCGTGCTAACAACAGCTAACAATAGCCTGGTAGATCGGCATGTTTTTTTCTGACTTCAACTGGAACGCCGATAAGTGGGAGATGATGTCACTCCCATTTCCGAGGTTACTGGAACGCAGCATTACGCCGGCGATAAATTCTCCTCATAGCAGCTTTAAAGGTGTAGTGTGAAATTGGCAGCATTTAACCAAACAGAAACGGTAAATATAGGATATAATGTTTCTATTTGTATGTAAAGTCTGTTGAGATACGTGTACAATCATCCTCATGAAACTTTTGTTTTCTTTTATTAAGTTAGAAAAAGCTTTTATATCTATGTACTGCGTGTCTCCCCTCTGTGGAGGCTGACATAACGATCCGCCATGTTGTCTACGGGTGGGTTTTGGGGTCAAAAAGAGCAAAACGTGATTTTTGAATACAAGTCTACAAAAGTTTATCATAGCTAGCCTATAATCTATCAAAATAATAGTTACAAATTTGAATGAAAAACCCTCACCTGGTAACTGTTGTAATGATGCCCTGTTCACGATCCTTTTTGGTCTTCACCCGCTCTCGTTGCTAAATCATGTGATGGACTGGCTCATTTTAAAATCAATCAAAATAGAAACATTTCTACACACGGCACCTTTAACTACAAAAAGAAACATTATTTTATTGATAAGTTTCACATTATTGATTAACAAAGGAAACAGTGGACCTGCTTAGTGTTACCGCTTCACACAAGGCAACCACCTCTCTATCAGAGCATTAAATAAATGCAACTTAAAGTTAGGTGCGACTTTTATACGTTTTTTTTCTCTTCATGATGCATTTTTTGACCAAAGAGACTTATAGTCCAGAAAATAGGGGAGTTCCTTTTTGCTTTACTGTCTGTATGTTCCTGTCTGCTTGTCAAAGCATTTTGTCAACTTTTGTTTCAAAGAGTGCTTTACAAATAAAGTTATTATCATTGTCAAGCCTTCATTTTAAAACTTTGAACTCCTGATAATGTCATGATACATAACCATACCATTAACATACAGGCATTACCAACAGAGCGCAAATTCAACTTTTTCTCAATAATTCTAATGCTAAGTATTTTTAAAGTAAAGCATTTATTATGCTTTTCAAAAGCACGGCACAAGACAAGACATGTTTCTCAATACAGTTATATTATTTTAGCCACAGACTTAACATAAATTGTTTCATAAATAAAAAGCATTGGTTTTAAAAAGAAGATTGGATGCTTTGTCGTATTCATTTACTCGCACCCTTATCTGTGTACAAGCACAACCGATCATATACCTCAAAGTGTTCCTATACCTGCCATACATACCCTCCTAATATTCTTTACACCATACAGGCATGTTGAAGTGCACAACCAAGGGGAGAAAGGGGAACAGAAAATTTAGATAAAAAAATAAAAATAAATAAACAACTGAACAAACTGAATCCTAGCGGGGATCCACCTTCATGTAGTCCCAAAACCTGTCCCAATGGGTTTTCCCTTCTCCCTTATCATCACTTAGTCTACTAAGCATATCAATCAATCAAACTTTATTTATACAGCACTTTTTATACAAAAAAGTAGCACAAAGTGCTTTACAAACAGACAGAAGAATATAAATGAAGGATTTATGACCCAAACCCACTCCACCCAGCCCTTGAACCCACCCACACTATAATCCATACACAGTGTTTATAAAAAGCATCATTAATAAAAGACAATAGTAAAGCACACAGCTGTACCCAATATAGACTGAGGAAACACCATCTTAAAGGTTTAAAAATGAGAAAACACTGGAGGTTAGGTTAAAGTAAAAAAATAAAAATAAAATGAAAAAAGAATTAAAAAAAATAAATAAACAAATAATAAATTGAAATAAAGTAAAATAAAAATAGAAAAATTAGAAAGTAAAATAAGGAAGGATAGAAAAGATAAAAAATACAATAAGATAAAATAAAATAATAATAAAAGTGGGCTGCAATTAGAATGAATAAACTAAAAAAATAAATAAAATATTAAAATATATTCATAGGATGCCATTGCAGTCATCGCGCCAATCCATACTTTCACTTGTAGAATTTGTGGAGCCTTCGAGTGTCTTAGGAGGACTCGACATGCTGTTGTGTCCACTGAAATTACCAAAAAGTTGCACTTGCTTATATTGTTAATGCTTAGTATTTATTTTAAATTCCTGTAAGTCGTACTGAATGTTTATTGTGTCTTGCCATCCAGCTAATTCCCGGTCCACACCCCCCTGCCCCAGAGTCCGGGCCTCCATCTTGGTTTTCTCATTAACATTTGTTTTCCTTTTCTGCTCATTTGAGGCTCCAGGAAACCTCTTATCCTCCATCTCTCCTCCTGTACAGCTGTGTGGGGGCCTCACACATGCCTCCGACCCTCTAACACAAATACACAAAGTTCACAGTTCAGGAGGGAGAAGAAAAATGTCTGCCCTTTAAATTGTGTCTCCGGGTGTCTCGTGGGTTTGGAGAGCCGGGGAGGTTTGCGTGTCAGCGACAGGGGCCTGTGGGGGTATTTATATACCTCCTCTATGAGTCACGGCGGGGGAATCACATTAGCCATGGCTGCACTGTCACCATCGGACTCCTCCACAGGGTCCTCCCTCTCCCCTATCTCGCTCGCCCCAGCTCTGTATTTAAAAAGCAGCCAGGCCCCCTTTTTTAATCCGTGGAAGTCCTCGGAGAAGTCATGAAATATTTTCAGCTCCAGATGTCTCTAAATAAGCGTCATGGCGTGGCGGCCGGTTAATGGCGTGTCATATCCTGCCAAGACGAGGCAGCCTGTGTAAGCACTTCGGGGAGCTGTGGCTGTGGGGGTGGGGGGGCTGTTTGGGGACCGGCTGCTGATAGCTATGGAGGAGTATTAGCCCACGAGCGCTGAGAAATAGCTGGAGTGAAGCTGCAGGCTCTGCTGCACAGCTGGATACTCACGGAGCGGCTGCTGGCAGGCTGTAAAAGTGGAGTTTTGGGGAGAATGATAGCACTAAGTTTGGATTGAAAGGGACATGCCAACATTTAGGGAAGTCCCAGGTTTAATACTCACTATGACTCTCTCACTTACTATGTGCAATTAATGTGCAATTAATGTGCAATCCTCTAACAATGTGCAATTACAGTGTGGAAGTACACCCATGTACAATCACTTATCCCACGTGCAATTACTCATTAAATGTGTAGATAGTCTTTATAGGATTTGCTTTTAGCTTTGTTTCCAAGCCTTTTGTATATTTTTATATTTTAAATTTTTTATATTTTATGTCTTATATAGGTAGAGTAATGTACATGCTGCTATACTTAAAGAGACTGTGAGGAGTTTCTAAGTAATTACAAAAAAAGTCTCTCTTTTAGATATATGCCTGATGGAAATACACACTTTAAGATGAGTTTTATAGCATCAAAATAGGTTATCTATAAATGCTATTCCTTAGCCTCCTGGTCGGGTCGGACAGGGCTGGACTGGCCTGGATACTCAACTTCAGGAACAAGACAATTAAAACTAGAGCAAATTTATATTATTTTATTATTTATATTATTCAGACACGTCTTAGAGCACCGGGCTGTAAGTAGAGATATATAGCCGGCTACAAAACTACAATACTAAGTTTTCCAAAAACTGCTTGTTGTCACACATCAAAAACTACCGCTACGTAACTAGAAAGAGATACATTACCTCGTGGCTTTGCATCCTGTAAGTTGTTGAAAAAAGAAGTTGTAAAGCAATGCAGAGTTCTGAGGAAGGTCCGGGCTGCATTCATTAGCATCACAACAAACACACGCTTTGGTTTGGGTCACGTCTTTTGGTGCCTTCCAGTTGTAGTCAGAAGTAGGAATTTCCGAGTTGGAAAGCTTGACAGGTAAGCATTCTCCAGTGTAGCTGGATCCCTCTCAGCTCGGCTACACTGAGTCAGAGTCTGTGCACACCGGCAAAATGTACAAGCAGAAGGTGGGCAGAACGGCAGTGATGTGATTTGATTGGTTTAATAAATTCAGAATGAGTGGCTGTGATTGGTTGGTGTTTTCCCTGTTTTACTCCTGCTGTAGACAGCAGCTGTTTTTCACTCTTTTTTAAGAACACATTATGCATTGATTACCATCGGGATATAACCATAATTTGAACCAGAATAACAAAAAGTGTATCTAAAGCAAATTACAAGTATTTGAATTACATTTTCATTTTAATGTCAACGCTTTGTTGCCTTAATGAATTTCCAGAACTTAATGACTGAAACAAGCTACAGACCTCATAGACATACTTACTGAATTGGACTCCAGATATGGCCGTCGGTGCTCTGGTGTGGAGTCAGTGTGGTATTTGCCATAGTCATCAATACTGCCAACATTAGCTCAACATTTACCTGCCTAATCTGAGTAGCACATGTGCAGAGGACAGGTACAGATTTTAGAGGAGATAGAGGAGATATCTCAAGCAGTGGCGGCTGCTGGTCAGTCAGGGAGGGGAAGCTCATTTTTTTTCTGGCCTACATCATAAATTTATTTATTTATGTAAATGATCTGTGACCCTGTTGTACCAACTAGGTGTCTTTTCCAGGGATTTTATTCCCCAAAAACCCACTTTTGACCAGACAACACATTTTATTTGTGACAGCACTTCCAATGAGCCATCTCACCTTGTCATACCAGGAATGCTTAAAAGATCTGATACTTTTCCTCACCTTTTGCACTAAATCAATCTAGGAGTTGATCTGCCCTGCTGTTTAACTCTAGTTTTCTCTTCGTAAGGAAGACAATCAAATGGCCTCGCCAAAATCTGGTCTACAACATTCATACTATCTGCCATGACGTGCAGCTTGGTAGCAGCTGGAGCAGCTATGTGAAACTACTGTTTGACGGGCTGTGAATGTGAGTGAGAGAGAGAGAAGCTCCCCAGCCACAGCTGCTCGTTTGTGAAAAGAAAAATTGACAGGAGAGAATCTTCAAACACAACGCTAGACATTTTTAAGAAAGATAAAGTCGCTGGTGATCGATAAAGCCTCCGGATCAGTCCAGAACAACTGAAAGTAAAACTTAGAAGATACCCCGGTGAAGGGTGAGCCTTCAAGATCGCTGATTGGCTCATTTTACTGTCAATCAAAAAAGGATTCGGCCTCAGACAGATCATCCACTCATCATGCAGAAGCTCAGCGTCCAGGCCAGCCCACTGCCTCATAGACCCCCAGAGACGCTGAGCGTCCGATGGGCGGGACAAAGCCCAGCGTTTATCCAATGACCGTCCAGTTTCCACAGTGGAACAACCCACTCTATATTTAAGCGCTGAAGTCTGAAGACGCTCAGCGTCCGGCTGTGTTAAAGCGCTGAGACGCTGCGGGGATGAATGAGAAGGAAGTCCCGCCAGTTACCTGTGATAAGTAGCTGATTCTGAACAAAAGATGAAGGTATTCTAGCGCATATTTAGTCAATGAAATGTACACACAGCAGGACATATCACCACTTTTTTGAGGGACATTTTAGGGGAAGCTGAGCTTCCCTTGCAGTCTTAGAGCAATCGCCACTGATCTCAAGATATCTTAAGACATCTTTAGACATCTTAAGACCCATGTCTATAGACACGTCTTATAGACATGCCGAGACGTCTCAAGACGTGTGTCTTAAGATACATCTTGAGACGTCTTAAGACATTTTCAAGGTTAATATGTAAAATGTAGTGGAGTACAGTATAACATAACATCTTTCAGATGTGGTGGAGCAAAAGTCCTGAGCTTCCAAAACAAAATAAACAAATAAAATACTCAAAAAATGTACTCAAAGGTGCTATGAGGAGAATCTATTACCTGCGAAATAAAGACTCTGCTACCCATGAGCACGCGCGGCGACTGTCGTAATGCTGCGTTCCAGTAACCTCAGAACTAGGAGTGACATCATCTCAGAGTTATCGGTGTTCCAGTAGGGATGATCAGTAAGTGAGACTACAAACACACTGGTAGATCAGCATGTTTTTTCCAGAAAAAAACATGCCAATCTACCAGGCTATTATTAGCTGTTGTTAGCACGCCCTGCGTTGTTGTTCACAAATATCACATGAAGAATGTGATTATCACTATGGCAGCATTTTTGTAAATATAAGTCTAACAATACTATGTATACAGCTGATCTACAGCGACACACCCCAGTCAGAAGTGCAAATAAATGGATTATTACAGGAGCTAAATAACTGTTCACACTGGGGTCATCCATCTTCCATTGTCAACTCGGGGGTGGCGAGGTTTCACCGAGTTCCCAGTAGGAAATTCTGACTTCGGGGGACGTTCCAGTTGCAGTTTCCTACTCGTAACTCGGAAATTCCTACTTCTGACTAGAACTGGAACGCACCCAAGACGTGACCCAAGCCAAAGCGTGTGTTAGTTGTGATGCTAATGAATGCAGCTCGGACCTTCCTCAGAACTCTGCATTGCTTTACAACTTCTTTTTTCAACAACTTACAGGATGCAAAGCCACGAGATAATGTATCTCTTTCTTGTTATGTAGCGGTAGTTTTTGATGTGTGACAACAAGCAATTTTTGGAAAACTTAGTATGGTAGTTTTGTAGCCGGCTATATATGGCTACTTACAGCCCAGTGCTCTAAGACGTGTAATATAAATAATGAAATAATATAAATTTGCTCTAGTTTTAATTGTCTTGTCCCTGAAGTTGAGTATCCAGTCCAGCCCTGTCCGACCTGACCGTGAAGCTAAGGAATAGCATTTATAGATAACCTATTTAGATGCTATAAAACTCATCTTAAAGTGTGTATTTCCATCAGGCATATATCTAAAAGGGAGACTTTTTGTGATTACTTAGAAACTCCTTACAGTCTCTTTAAGTACAGTGCTCAGATATATCTACTTTGTTAATGTTCACCACTGACTTTGTACCAGGCTGTGAGCGTGACTCAAATCACCATCTTAAAGCCGTCTTTGTAGGCTCTGTTTGTTTAACCCCAGACGAGACACCGGCCTTATTCTCTCTCTTACAAACATCAGTCCAAACTGCATCTTTTCCTCATACTACTTTTACCGTCATGTTGAGCAGTAAACCATACCAGCCCACTCTCATGAACACTTCTCCAAAGTTAGCCTTCACATGAGAAAAATCGATTTTGTCTCTTTTCATTGAAGCCTCTCCTCTGACCCCCACGACACAGAGTGCTAATATCACGGCCTGCTTAGCAGAGCACACGCACACTCACACACACACGCTGAGCGGCGAGAGACGAGGGTTTTCTGAGCCGCTGGTCAGCGAGGTGCTGCTGCTGCTTTATTATCTGCTCGGCTCGGTCCACTGGAAGGCAGCTGCCACACTGAGCCCAGCACTGCCTCTATCTTCTCTCTGACTCAGCTAAATCCCCTCTAAACACCGCTGTCTGCCGCTGGGATCCGTCCTGCAGACACAATCATAAAACGGCACCGCACCTCATCGATTCATTCGATGGCCGGAGGAAGAAGAAGTGAGAAATCCAAACTCCAGCCAGCTGGCCTCTGTGAAGATGTGCAGAGCTGAAACAGGACAAATGTTCACGCTGCAGGTTTCTGGGCATTCTTACCTAAATCAAATACATGTTCAGGCTAACACCTCTGCTTTTAGAAGCTTTTATTAGATAATCAAGAGAGAAAAGTGAAGTAGATCAGGTCAAATCTGATGCACTCAGCCTTCAAGCCCCAGTTACACATTCCCATTTCTCATGGCGATTGTGCACCATCGTCATAATCCTGATGATGGTGCATGCGATACTTGATCTGGATCAGTGTTCTACAGTCGTGGACTGGGAACAGGGAAGGGTCTCGATTGTTTTGAACTGTTTACAACTTTCTTGGAGAACCGCCGCTCTCAGTATAGCGGAGTGGAAGCCTAATTCAGTCCTAAGGTGAACATATCAGTGTGACATGTACGGGGCTTAATTTGGCTGATCGTGGCTCAATCCGGAAAGCTCTCTGAGGACGATTGACAAGGACGTATTCGACTGTGTCCCTTTCAAGGCAATTTTACAGTGTTGTTCTTATGTATCTCGTACGAGAAGTGTCAGTCTTGTCAGCGGAATTTAAATTCATGGAGTCCTCATTGTATCATTGTTCTGATCTAACTGAAGCAGGTCGAGCACCAACGAAGCCCCGTGGAAGTGTTACTGACAGTAGGATGAGTCTGGGGAGACAGCCATTTTTTCCCATATCATGCCGATTAAACCAGCCTCACCAATTGTCGCCATGAGGAACAGGAATGTGTGACTGAGGCTTTAGTGAGGCCCCATCCACATGAAGCCAAACCGAGGTCTAAACACATACATTTTTTGCTGAATCTGCGAATCATCCATACGAAAACGGCGTTTTGGTGGTCTGTAAACGATCATTTCTGAAACCAGGTTCCAGAGTGGAAAGATTTTTAAATACCGTATACACAGCTCCGTGATTACTGGCTCTCCGTAACTTTTCAGATACGCTTGCATCATAGTTTCATATCTTCATTGACACGCATGCGCCACACGCGGCAACAACAATGGAGGCGTACGGTGTAGCATATGTGCTGATGAAGCTAGTGACCCTACTATCACTGTTGCAGCAAAATCTCCTTCTTCTCAATCACCACCGAGTTGAACAAACAATTATCGAGGACACATTACAGCACTTTATGATCACTTTATCACAATCTCTGTTTACAACTTTTGCCGCAAGTGCACATGTCCACTGTTTTTTCATCTGTTTCCGCTTGTTTCCGTCATATCGTTACAGCGCCCCTGGAGGTCTGGCATGTGTTTTACAGCATTTTGATGCGTATTGAGTGCATTCATGTAGACGCACACATTTTCTGATTCGCCGTCGTCATCGCATGCTACAGACAGTTTGCTCTCATCTGTGAATGATTGATCAGAAGTTAAGGCTGTCTCATGACACCATGCAGACTTACAGTCATGTCAACAACTTAGATTTTACTTTTCTTTTTATACTCTTCATAAATGTTTGTCAAAGACATGTGTTTGTGGATCTTTATTAAGTTTAACAAAGTTACCTATTATACTGTTGTGGCATGGTGCCCACTGATGTACAGATGCATAACTCCCTCAAAATATAACATTGAAAAAATAGCCATGTTTTTTAAACTTGTTTGAAGTAACCAAAAACTTCTTAGAATTATTCATTTGGATTTAATAATTCATGCGTGAAAGGGTTAAATCTCTTTTGTTATCCAGCTTTTAAGACAAGAATCTGACGCTGATACAGCAAAAATGGGGTTTAGCTGGGGTTAAACTGGAAAAAAGCATGATTAGCTTTAATGTGCTTCAAAAGGTAAAAGACTTACATCCTTCATTTAAAAAAAAAGTCTGTGTGGGGTTAAAAAAACAAGGAAGGAATTATCTTGGAGTTGTAAGGGAAAAAGTATTCATAGTTTACTTTCTACTTTATTCTGTTTTCTTTGATTCCTGCATTAATTTACCTTCTTTTTGTCCTTAAATTAAAATCGTAGCTGCTAAAGATTTAATTTGATTTAATTAAGTCCGATATTTCTGCTTCTGCAGCACCGTGTCCCTGCCGTTTTCTGATGTTTGCCCAAATAAAAATCAATAAAGAGGACACGTTGGAGAATACACTTATTTAAAAGATGGATATCAACATGTTTTTGTTCCAATGTCTTCAAAGATAGATGTGTTAGAATCACAAAATTCTACAAAATCATTCCCTAACTTCATAACTTTGGGCTCTCAGAGTGTTTCTGTTTTTTTCTCTTGGTCTGTCTCCGGGGAGTTTATCGATCTGCGCTCAACACAAGTTTGTTTACTCCTCAGGGTTTAGGATTAGCAGTTAGCATACTGGAGAGATTAATTTTCTAATCTTTTAATCAGTGGTGAATATTTATGATTTTATTTGTGATTATGCTGTTCCACAGGGTGAGTATGGAGTGCTGGAGGAGGCTCGGTGTGTGTGGATGTGGTTCAGGTGTGTGTGGCTCAGGTGTGTGTGTCGGGCTCTCGAGGGTTTAGCTTTTGTTTCATATCATCTGTGGAGGAAGAGAGGATGAAACCAAACGAGGCCTGAGGCTCTGCTGGTCAGGAGGAGGGAAGAAACGGAGTTATGAGGGATCAGATTCATGCAGAGTCATTTCTATTTAAAGGTGCTATGAGGAGAATCTATTTCTGACTACATAAAGACTCTGTTACCCATGAGCACGTGCGGCGACTGTCGTAAAGAGGTGACCCAAGCCAAAGCGTGTGTTTGTTGTGATGCTAATGAATGCAGCTCAGACCTTCCTCAGAACTCTGCATTGATTTACAACTTCTTTTTTCAACAACTTACAGGATGCAAAGCCACGAGGTAATGTATCTCTTTCTAGTTACGTAGTGGTAGTTTTTGATGTGTGACAACAAGCAATTTTTGGAAAACTTAGTATCGTAGTTTTGTAGCTGGCTATATATGGCTACTTACAGCCCGGTGCTCTAAGAAAGTGGTTCCCAACCTTTTTTGTCTTGTGTACCCCCTGAGCCTTTTTGTTACGTGTTCATGATTCTTCTAAAGCAGAATGTAATCACAATTGATTAATAAGGTAAAATGTATCTTAATTTGAACATTTGAGTTCTCAGAACGTTTCTTCTTTTTTAGTCAAATGAAACATAATAACAAATAATATACTCTTAAAAATAAACATGTAATCTTACTAAATAGATACAAAATCAAAATAATCTAGCTGCCTTTGTTGTATAGAACTGTTGTAATGTTTACCACAGAACACCTTTGAGCTCTCTTGAATAAGACCCCTTTAAACAGGCATTTAAACTTTAAAAATCAGGATCAAAACATTCAAAATAGATTCTCTGTGGTTTCTCTTAACCATCTAATGAATCCAGAGCAACTGGATGTTTCAGCTATTTATCCATATTTGGCAGCCATTTTCATTTTAGCTTGGCTCAGGTTATTATTTCCCTGGGAAAACTAGTTTTAGCTCAAAAACATAATTCTATTGACAGGCTTAACTCAGTCCTCCAAGTTGGAAATAAATTAGTAAATTTTTCCAGGTACCCCCTGCAATGTTCTCACGCACACCTGGTTGGGAATCACTGCTCTAAGACGTGTCCGAATAATATAAATTTGCTCTAGTTTTAATTGTCTTGTTCCTGAAGTTGAGTATCCAGGCCAGTCCAGCCCTGTCCGACCGGACCGTGAAGCTAAGGAATAGCATTTATAGATAACCTATTTTGATGCTATAAAACTCATCTTAAAGTGTGTATTTCCATCAGGCATATATCTAAAAGGGAGACTTTTTTGTAATTATTTAGAAACTCCTCATAGCATCTTTAAGTTTGAAAAGTGTGATCACTTAAGAAAATGACAAACACATCTGGGAAAGGCCTGTGGGCAGATGTTTCACACTGAAGGCAGAAGCTCAGCTCCAAGAAGCGTCCGCCGCCTCCAGTCCTAAATGAAAGATTTAATGACACCCATGGCTAACCAGCTCAAGACCACCAAAACAAGAGCATCTCCTCCTGACAGTTATTTAATTATCCAATTAAAAAGCGAGATTATCCTCAGAGATGATCTCACCGAGGCCACGTCCTCCTCTGAGCGGCTCTCAGCGTGTTAGTTCAGCAGAGAGAATCAGAAGTGACGGCCCTCGGAGTCTCCTCTGCACCGACACTCAAACTGAGACTGAATCAGATCAGCTCTGAGCCGCAGGTCCTGCAGTCACAGTCCAAGAAACTACTGAAAATAAAGAGCCCTCACTTTAAGTTTCACAACATGGAGTGGATCCCCAAATACAGAAGGTGTTGGGCAGTGATGTGTTGTTACTTTAAAGCTGCTATGAGGAGAATTTATCGCCGGCGTAATGCTGCGTTCCAGTAACCTCAGAACTGGGAGTAACATCATCTCCCACTTATCGGTGTTCCAGTTGAAGTCAGAAAAAAACATGCCGATCTACCAGGCTATTGTTAGCTGTTGTTAGCACGCCCTGCGTTGTTGTATAAAGAATGTGATTATCACTATGGCAGCATTTTTGTAAATATAAATCTAGCAATACTATGTATACAGCTGATCTAGAGCGACACACCCCAGTCAGAAGTGCAAATAAATGGATTATTACAGGAGCTAAATAACTGTTCACACTGGGGGCATCCATCTTCCATTGTCAACTCGGGGTGGCGAGGTTTCACCGAGTTCCAGTAGGAAATTCAGACTTCGGGGGACGTTCCAGTTTTAGTTACCCACTCGCAAGCCAGAAATTCCTACTTCTGACTACAACTTGAACGCACCGGAGACGTGAAGCCAAATGTGTTTGTTTGTAATGCTGATGAATGCAGCTCGGATCTTCCTCAGAACTCTGCATTGCTTTACAACTTCTTTTTCAACAACTTACAGGATGCAAAGCGACGAGGTAATGTATCTCTTTCTAGTTACGCAGCGGTAGTTTTTGATGTGTGACGACAAGCAATGCGGGGAAAAGTTATTATCGTAGTTGTAGCCGGCTATATATGGCTACTTACAGCCCGGCGCTCTCAGACGTGTAATATATATAATAAATAATATAAATTTGCTCTAGTTTTAATTGTCTGGTTCCCCGAAGTTGAGTATCCAGGCCAGTCCAGCCCTGTACGACCCGACCAGGTGGCTAAAGAATATCATTTATAGATAACCTATTTAGATGCTATAAAACTCATCGATAAGTGCGTATTTCCATCAGGCATATATCTAAAAGGGAGACTTTTTTGTAATTACTTAAAAACTCCTCACAGTCTCTTTAAAAAAGTAATAAGTTGTGGTTACTAGTTACTTTCCCCAAAAAGTAACTGAATTACTAACAGAATTACTCCTTCATAAATGTAATTAGTTACCAGGTAAAGTAACTGATGTGTTACTTTTCCTCTTGAACTGTGTGTCTCCGTCTCTGTGTCCTTCCTTGTTGTTACCTGCTGCAGCAGCTCTGACATCATCAGCGGAGTTCTCGCTGTTTTTGGTCTCTAGATTTTAGATTTACTAACAACAGACAAACACTTTGCTTTAGGACATAATGGACACTTCACATGTGTGTTCTTGACTTTTACTTCTTTTACTTCCATCCTGAAAACTCCAGTTTTAACTCCACAGACGCTCCAGACTCACCGCTGCTGCAGCTAGCTGTGTTGCCAGATTTTGTGATTGAAATAAGCATTTTTAAAGAGAGAAACCTACATGAAGAGTGTTTTAATTTTTATCCATGTTACATTTCAATTTCAAAGTCATATTTCTTCTTTTTGTCTCTTAATTTACTTATTAAACATCCTTTTGTTTGGAGGTGGAACATCCTTTTCTTTATACAGAAGTGAAGGGAGGGGCTGCTGTTATTTATAACTCTGTTATTGCTAAACAGTCTAACCTTGATTTTTGTAACCAAACAGACATGTCAGGGTTTAATCTAAGTTTTATTTTAATCCTCTACAGCTTTATTATGGTGAAAACAGGAGTAGAAATTAATTTAAATCTGGTTATAATAATTTATTTTAGGTGGAAACACCTTTTACTGTAATTTTAAATTTGTGTTAGGGTGGGGTAAAATAACTGTAATAACTTCTGAACTGGGTGCAAGTGGCCACTGGAGCCAATAAAAATGTATCTATTCATGTTCCCGGCTGAGTAGCCGGACCGGAACCGGATTTAAAGGGTAAACGCTCTCACACGCCGGGTTTGCATCAATCTGCGTAGGCTTTCCTCGCGCTCGGAGAAGCACAGCAACACGGTATGTGAAGTGTTTCATTTAAGAAAGTTTTTTTTGTTGTTCGGTCAGGTAAAACTCATATATTCTTATTTTGCGGAGCAGCACGTTATGTCGGGAAGAGTCGGGTTCTGAGCTGGATGATGGTCACTTATAGAAGTTTGCACTCTCGGCAGGCGAAGCGAGGTACGTCGCTTTCAAATTTGTTTTATGTGTCGGGGTCGTGCAATATTTGTATTTTAGGGTGGTGCAATTTAAATGTTAGTGTTTACGGAAGTATGTGTGTGTGTGTGCGAGTGCTTACCTTTTGTGATGTAGTTTTAATCACGTATTATTGAAAGAAAATGTAAAATTGAATTAAATACTAATATGAATCCATGTATTTCTAGTTTCATGGTGCCGGATGGATTAATAAAGAAGAGTATGCACCAGTCGAACTCTCAGTGTGTCCATTGATGCCAAGGGCTGCTACATTGGGTTTATATTGATGGTCTGGGGGCACAACAATCTTAAATGAGTAACTGCACCATTGGAACAAGCCCAAAAAACAGCAACCTACAACTCCCAATATACACATGCAAGTTAGAAAAAGAAGAAGCCGAAAGTCGCTTATAATAAGCAGACCTGGCAACTCTGGCATCGAGTTTTCTCGTCTGTCTGTTAGCGGTGCAGCTCCTGTCTGAGTCTGGCTGAGTGAGGCAGGTCAGATATCAGCTGCTTGACATCGGTGCAAAGTAACGCGCCACATTTCACTGTCAGTAACGGTAACGCCATTGTACCTGTTAGTAGCGCCGTTATTTCTAACGCCATTACTCCCAGCACTGGTCAGGAGTCTTCCTCCATGATTTGAGCCTTGCAGGTGTCCTCGTGTGACCTTCTCTGGTTTTAACCAAACAGCTGATTTTCTGAGCATCAGTGAATCATGTCACGTCACTCCTGTTTGGAGGAAGTCTCACAGCCTCTTAGGCCCCGCCCACTTTAAAATGACGCCACAGTTATTTTGTGTTGCAGATTCCCCCCCGCTGTCATCATCGGGTTGATGTTTGTGACGTCTGATTGGTTACCGGAGGAGGACGGGGCCTCATGTTTGTTTCATGTAGCTCCACAGTGTGTGTGTGTGTTTGTGTGTTTCTATTGGTGCCATACATGTGAACTTATGTGACTCAGTGTGTGTGTGTGTGTGTGTGTGTGTGTGTGTGTGTGTCAGATTATACTGGAGTTGAGTCATAGGTCATTAAGATGCTTGGCTGGCTTTTATGCTGACGGCCTCATAAATGGATGAGAAACGCTTGTCCTTCACTACGGCTGCACTTCATCTTGTAACGCACGACTTGACATGGCACACACATACATGCACACACAGACACACAAACACTGTGCTGTACACACACACATGAGGACAAAAACAGAAAGAGAAGGAGGATCCACCAATCACTGCTCTACCTTCACCGTCACAACCGCCAAAACAACTCAGACCGCAGAAAAATGTCACACAAATGCAAAAAGACAGAAGCTCAGAACACACAATAAAGCTGTTCACAGAGAGGCACGTAAACTTAGAGAAAGACACAATCAGAGGTGTTTATGCCACTCTGCAGCACAGGAGGAGCTCTGTCAGAGGGTTGGTGATGTCTTTGGGAGCTATTGTGTCTGACAAATGGAATAATTATGAATGTAGATAAGTAGATCCGGCTGGTTAGCTGCAAGGAAATGAAGCTTTAAACTGGAAAACATCGAAACTGCCATCACCTGTCATCATGAACTATCATGCTAAATTGTAGGATTTACAACAAAAGCATAGGCAGAACCTCAGACTTTACAAAAATATGGCATTCTCATATGTAGTTTGACTTTAAAATAATTTACACTAAGCTACGATCAAGAGACTATGATAACAGAGGGTCTGACCTCATTACCTGTTTTTTTTTGTTGTGTGTAAGGGTCATTTTGTGATCTTCTATGATGAGTTTCTTCTGTTTTATCTATTTTATTTGAATCTGTTTTGTCCTTTTTTGTGGAAAGCACAAACTATAAGGTATGAGATTAATGTATGTGTAATAAAAAAGAGTTTCAGGGATTAGTTTTTATTTTTTTTTTCGGTGAGTTGTATGTGGTACTTGACAAAAGAGTGAAATGCATCTTTAAGAGGAATGACCTGAGCTGATCTGTGAAGTCCTCTGCTGTTGGTGGGCAGCTAATTTGCATGATTTTAAGAGAGACACATTAAAATGAGCCACAAAACAAGATTAGGCCAAATGCACGATTGAGCAAAAACTTTCAGAGCACTTTATTTTTCCTATGGACCAGTGATATCTCAATGAATTTAAGAGCATCATTAGAGTGTGGTGACAGAGTTTTGTGGTTGTTTTTCTTGAAAGCCAAATGTGTATTTGCTTATTAATGTTAAACCTGTTGATTGTGTTGTGTCATTTTCTATGTACCCAGACTCTGTACGGCTGCTATTTTGACCAGGTCTCTCGTGTAAAAGAGACTTTTTAATCTCAATGGGACTTCCTGGTTAAATAAAGGTTAAATAAAAATAAAATAAATGGGCTTGCAGTTTCCACATAAGTTTTTCCTCTCTCTTTCAGCCCGCTGAAGAATAAATTTGGTTCATAAAGCTAACACCTCGCATCTACAGTAAAAGGAACATCACCGTCACTGCAGTCAATAAGCCTCATATTCATTTAAAGGATAAGTTTGGTTTCTACAGCTTTCACATTGTTTATAGAATGAAGTAGAACAATATACTCACCCAGAAGGCTTTCCTGATCCAAACAGTGCTTCAGGAGATATTCAGATCCAAAATCGAGCGGCGGACATCTGTATAATGGTAGCACACGGGGCATGTATAGCGCCGCTCCTAAAACTGCATTAATCATCCAAAAACTCATTAGTTTCACCAATATTTCATCATGGTCCACTCGGGCTACTCCTCCATTACAGTCTGTGTCGCTCCAGACATTGTTTCAGGGGAAGACAGCCGGCTACTCAACAACTTTCTTCTTCCACTTTTGTGCAAAATGGACAAATATCTATGGGATGAAGATGTTGTGGAGGAGAACTTTGAATATGATGGGTGTCCTTACAGTTTTGAGCCAGAGTTTACAGATGAGGAGCTCATCGAAAAGAGGACGCAGAGGCAAACCTTCTTCTTCAGTTCAGAGGTCAGCACAGTCACAAAAACATGTCTGGAGCGACATAGACTGTCTTGGAGGAGTAGCGTGAGCGGACCATGATGAAATATTGGTGAAACTAATGAGTTTTTGGACGATTAATGCAGTTTTAGGAGCGGCGCTATACATGCCCCGTGTGCTACCATTATACGGATGTCTGCCGCTCGATTTTGGATCTAAATATCTCCTGAAGCACTGTTTGGATCAGGAAAGCCTTCTGGGTGAGTATATTGTTCTACATCATTCTATAAACAATGTGAAAGCTGTAGAAACCAAACTTATCCTTTAACGGATGTTTTTCCTGTTTCTTTTTAGCAAACTGCTGTTTAAGCTGCACACAGGTGGAGGAACACAAAGCTGTTTTCTGCATCGCAAAGTGGAAATATAATCAAACTTGCTGATTTCACTTTTATTTAGTCTTTACATGGACCTGGTTACCTGGTTCATCTGTGCTCAGCCTTTTGTTCTAGTTCTTAGTTTTTTTGCCTCTATTTTAGTCTGTGTGTATGTGCATGAGTGTGTGTGTGTGTGTCTGTTAGTGCGTGCATGCATGAGTGAAGCCTTATGTCCATGAATTCATTGTATGAAAAGCGCTTCATGAACAAAGTTTGATTGATCGATTGATGGATGTTAAATCAGTTTAAGCTGCTTTTATTCTGTATACTATAACATAATATCCACCTGCCAGAAAACCAAAGAAGAAGAATCAGCTCAGCTGGGTCAGGCATAGTGCAGAATAACCACAAACCACATGCTGATACAACACCAAGTAAGCTCTAAATACAGTCAGTAATGCTACATTAAAACAAGAAACTACAAGATGCACACAACAGAAACACACAAAGGGAACAAAACCAGGCATGATTGACATTAGGGCTGCACGATATTGGAAAAAGCTGACATTGCGATTTTTGGGGGGTTTGTGATATATTGCGATATATATTGCGATATTGAAAAAAGAAGAATTTTCGACAGATGACTTGAATAGCTCTGTTTGGAAAGAATTTGGTTGACTCACAATGACACAATTGTATTCATATAATACTGTTTAATCCAGGCTAAGGGGGTTCATCTGTGAGTTATGAAGATTGCTTTATATTAAAGGGATCCAGGAGGCCATGTCTCTGTACAAAATATAGGAGAAATATGTGTGTGATGGTATTTCATCCAGCTTGTCGAGCGTGCGGATCATTTTTTTTAAACCCCTCTTTAGCGACGGTGTTCAATGGCACCATGTCTTTCACCAGGTGAAAAGTTATTGCTTCCGTGATTTGTCAAAGCTGTTTGGACTTCCTGTGTTACGCTGGCATAGGTTTCTGTAATTGTTGTTTGAGTAGATGAAGTTTCACCTGGGGTCCTTGGTTTGCACTGGTCATACAGGAGCTTGTGATGGCGTTTCAAATGGTCGAACAGGTTCGACGTACTACCTCGTGTTGGGGCAACCACGGGGAGGCACTGTTTTTTGTTCCGTATCATCTTTTTTATAGCCAAAATACTTCCAAATTTCGGATGTTGACTTTCTTTTGGGGACTAAATCCTCCGTCGCTTCCTCCTGCAGGTCACCTGTTTCCAGAGTGTATAATGTTATAAAATATTGCACGTCCTGCGATGTGACTATTGCGCATGCCTAATTGACATTGACTTGGCCTCTCTGTCTGCAGTAGGTTGATCCAAAGTTAGATGGAGAAAGTGTTTACAGTATGGCTGCATGTATGGATTGTTTTTTTTTTATGTTTTTTGGGCATTTTGTGCCTTTATTGATAGGAGAGAGACAGTGCACAGGCTTGTGAAAGAGTAGGGGAAGACACTCTGCAAACAGGTCACAGGCCGGACTCGAACCCGAATCGGCAGAAGCACGTCTGACATGACTGGTTGATAACCACTCCACCAAACCAGCATCCCCATGGTTTGGTTTTCAAGTGTTTCAAAGGCTTCTTTGAGTCCATGGGTCATTGCCCTGGCAGACCAGTTCATGTGATTAGTAAGGTCAACAACTGAGCAAAAGTTATCCAAAGACATTTGCTTACATTTGAGTTTTTTGCTTGTATCCTCCTGCAGGATGTCCTTAAGTCTATAATTACTATCTCTTGTTGGAGTGTCAAGCGCCTGCATCAGACAGACTATTTCTATTCCTATTTTCTATTTCTCTGAACAAAAGCTGAATCTCATTTTTAAACCATCAAACGTCGGTTCAGTCCTCGTCTTCATCTGGACCTGAAACACAAATAAATTCAAATATAAATGTAAATAACCTCTCAGCCTGTCCCACATTCTCCCTACGCTGTTAAGTGATCGCGATGACTGACGTCTTCGAAAAGCAGGATTCAGAGTAAAAGCAGATGGGAGGAAAGAAAAGCAAATGCTGAAGAGAGAGAGGAGCAGAGTGAGTGATGAATGGTGGGTGTAAAGAGAGACAGCAGGAGAAGAAGTGGCAGAGAAAGACCTACAGTAGAAGCATGACAAAATGACAGGCGAGTGAGAGGAGAAGAAAGAGACACGAGTCAGAGAGAGAGCCATGAAAACCACTGCAGAGAAAAGCAGAAAGAGATGCTTGACTGCCTGCGTCTTTTGTGCCCGGCCCGATGGCCCTCGGGCCGACGGGATGATGGGCACATGAATCAGAGGCTGTCTGCCTGAAAAATGGCACACACACAAAAAAACACTGCCTGTCGATTGTCACAAGAGAGAGAGAGAGAGAGAGAGAGAGAGGCAATGAAAAAGGGAAAGAAAACACGAGGAGCAGAGATATAAAGGCGACCCAGATGACAAACAGAAGAGATCAAACTGTATCATCAGAAGAGGAAGAAGAGGAGGAAGAGGACAGAGAGAGAGGAGAAGAAACAGAGAGGAAACTCAGACATTAAGAAAGGACAAAAACACGACCATCCATGTTCCCTCTCATGTTCTGATGATGGAAAATAAAGAGGTCAAATGTCTGGGTGACTGGTGTTTATGTATGTTTAAGTCTAAACCAAAGAGAAGGAAATACTGACACTGCAAAAAGGTTTTTGGCTGCTTTAATCCACTGCAGCCACCATCTTGAAAATAGTCTCAAACTAACTTCAGATCAACCAACAAAGTGTAGCAGTCATTTGGCACAGTCTATCATTGTATGGTCTTAAAGGGACTGTGAGGAGTTTCTAAGTAATTACAAAAAAGTCTCCCTTTAAGATATATGCCTGATCAAATACACACTTTAAGATGAGTTTTATAGCATCAAAATAGGTTATCTATAAATGCTATTCCTTAGCTTCGCGGTCGGGTCGGACAGGGCTGGACTGGTCTGGATACTCAACTTCAGGAACAAGACAAAAAATAATATCTATGCTTCTTACCACTTTCAACAAGACCTGAATGATTCACATACTTAGTGAACTCATTGGTCAAAAAATATTTGAACTTTGTCCCACAGCAGTGTCTTGCAGGCTCATAAGTGCCGAGTAAGAACACCTGCTGTCAGTGCCTTAAATACCTGTTACTGGGCAACTTCTACCTAGCAAACTGCTGTTTTTACAAAGGAAAGAGTGCTTTACAGGTAGCCTCTGCAGTGTAGGCTGTAAATTAATAATATTGATATAATTAGTATAAATAATACAATAAATAATTAAAAAAAAAAAGATTTTTTTAACTTTCGTTTTTCTTTTTTTGAGATTTTTAGCTTGTAAATTTTGTTACACTCCATGTAGACAAACTTGAGTCACATCAGTCAATAGCAATGTTTGTTCTGAATCTGTAGAGGTGTTGGACTTCATATTGCAGAGAAAAATTAGACCACAGTGAGTGAAAAGTGAAAAAAAAAAAAAAAAAAACGCCCCAAAATATCAAACAAGGTAAAATAATAAAATTTTTTTTTTTTTTTTTAATATCAATACTATTTTTTTTTGTTCCCTAGGCTTGAGGGGCCCTGAAAATGTAAGTATTTTGTTACACTCCATGTAGACAAACTTGAGTCACATCAGTCAATAGCAGTGTTTGTTCTGAATCTGTAGAGGTGTTGGACTTCATATTGCAGAGAAAAATTAGACCACAGTGAGTGAAAAGTGAAAGAAGTAAAAACGGCCTGGAATTCCAAATATCAAACAAGGTAAAATACTTTGTAGATTTTTTGAATGTAATATCAACACCACTATTTTTCCTTTGTTCCCTAGGCTTGAGGGTACCTGAAAATGTGTTGTGTGCACTAATTCCTTACTTTAATTTTTTTTAAATTATAAAATCAGAAAAATTACATGTGCGTTTTTCTTTTTTCTTTTTTTAAATATTTGTAGCTTGTTAATTTTCTTACACTGCATGTAGACATAATTGAGTTACATCAGTGTATAGCCTTAATTTTTTGAATCTATAGAGTGCTGGACTTTATTTTGTGGGGAAAAATGAGACCAGAGTGAGAAGCAAAGGAAAAAGACCAGAAACTGCTTGGGATTCAGAGGTTTAAGGTCAAATATGGGCTCACTGATCACACAGACTTGTAAAATAAACAATAAACTATTTTCATGTTTGCACACAAGGATGCCAGATTTTAGCAGCAGAGCTAAACTCTTACAGCTCATACTAAAACAACATTGATCATAAAGGCTGAAGAATCAAAGATTAATTTAGAGAATAAAGTTTGAATAGCAGCCACACAGTTCTTAGAAACATCTGTTCTCCTGCTCGTACAAACACTAACCCTGTTTGTCTGCATCACCATGAGAGACCAACAAACACATTTGCTGATTTATGGATGTTTATTTCATCGTTCAAACCATCTCCACCTTCAGCTCATACGGGTCAGTGACCGTCCAGTGAGCTCATGTGAAACATTCGGGGCATTTTAGCTTCCTAAAGCAGCGTCTGGATAAACTGTGCGGTGATGTGAGGGATGATTACGCCGAGCTGGGCTCTCAGAAAATAACCTGCTCTGCCTGGTCACCCGTCCTGCTCGTGTTTGTTTCGTTTCACTGAGCTGAGGAGGACGTGGCTGTAAACAAACACTCACGGTCTGTTGTGAAATAAATACCATCAAGACTGAAACAAAGATCAGCTTTCAGGCGTCTGTGGGGGCTAAAGATACTCTCTGCTTTTGTTAAATACTGATGTCAGAGCTGTGGTTACAGAGCAGGTCCAGCCTGCACATCTGGCATAAAGCTTTTTGGGTGCAGTGCAGGTGTGTTTCCTATTTTCCACCTGGTGCAGTGTCATTTCTTTTAGTGGGAGGTGAAAAAAATCCAACTAGTAACCTTGGCTATTTGTAAAAGGCCACATTTAAACCACAACGTTGTCTACAGAAACGGAAGTTTTGTCTTTGTGTTTTCAAAAGTGCTCTGCATTCACATGGAAATAGGAAAATGATTTGCGAACCACTGGTAAAACACTGTTGCGTGCATGCCAGCAGTTGGTGATGCAGGTTTGAAGTTCCACACCTCAACGACAGAGCAACAGCCCAGCTTGCCAAGTCAACTGATCATCCTCTCGTTCACTTCTTCCGGCTCCTTCCCTCTGGATGCAGGTACAGGACTCTTAAATATAGAAGGGCCCGTTGTAAGAGGAGTTTTGTTCCATCTGCTCTGGCTATACTGAACAATCTACCTCCTTGACTTAACCTACTTGCCAGACAATGTTAAGTGCTGTCATGCTCTGTATTTGTACACTTTCTTGTTGTTGTGATTGTCCATTGTTCTGTTTATGTTGTGTGATGGTGTGCTTTGGCAACATGATATGGAAGGCTGTGGAAACAAATTTCCCTTTTTTTGGGACAATATCTATCTATCTATCTATCTATCTATCTATCTATCTATCTATCTATCTATCTATCTATCTATCTATCTAGTTAAACATGGATGTTTCAACATGCGCCTGCACACAAACACTGTCCACTGAAGACAAACCTTTCACAACCAACAATGGAAAAAACAAAGTTTTTTGTTTGGACACACGATGAAGTTCAACTACAAAACCAGCAAATGTTAGAAGATTGATGACTGGGAGCTTTCTTTTTCCTCTTCCTTGCTGTTTAATGGCAAACAAATAACCCTGTTTCTAGTATGGGTCGGCAGTGTTTGGCTCAGGCCAGAGTGGTAAAGCTTGATCCTAACCCGACTTGGTAGGCGGTGTATAGGCCGAATGCGGATAGCATGAAGTCATAGCAGTGTGACACAGTGTACCTGGCTATTAAATACAACAAAGAAGAAAATGCAACACGGTAAACAAAGAGCAACGATGGAAGACATCCAGCAATTCTTATTTTATGTAATCAGCATGTGGCTTTTTGTTACGAAGCTCAACCAAGCTTTGTTTCAGAGAAGGCTGTGTGCCACGAGAGTTATCTTGACGAAGACGAGTGGAGATTTAAACATGGCGGGGTTATGTGTTGTTCCGCTGTCGCACGGGAAGTGACGTCTCCTTCGACCAATCAACGGACTGCAGTGGTTCTAGCTCCACCTTCTGGGGTGGGATCAGTATGCTTGGCAGCCCAACAGAAGGGTCCAAAAAAGTAGGACAGTACGGTTCACTTATAAGGGGTCCTGTCCCAGTTTTAGGCTATGGAAACGCCACAAAAAGTGAGTCATACAGAGACAAATGCACTGAGCCCTCTGGTGGAAACGGAACTGTAAAGGCACATTACCACCACCAACCGGACTGAAGTGGGAGATTTGTAGTTGTTCTCATGTAATGTACACACAAAAAAATCATAATTTCCCCAAAAATGCTGATTCCTGTTTACACAGAGACAGATCCGAAAATGTCTTCAAAAGGTTTCACTCTGGACCCTGGTGCTAAAAGTTTGTGGATTCAGGCACTCTGGGCACCGTTCTCGAGTAATTGCAAAGAAAACTCCTGGCCCCTAAAAGTGTGATGGCCGAAATGGCGGGCGTGGAACTTTTGTCAGAAATAAAGATTTGGACTGTCTGGATCAAACTGTACCATGGTTTGGTTTGTGTGCAGTGTGAAAGCTGGAGTGGAGCCTTTCCCAGCTGACATTGGCGTTCAGTTTTTCTCACCTGGCTTTTGGACCACTTCATGAAATCAGCTGTGCAGATAACAAATAAAAGAGCTTGCAGGTACTCCCAGGATTTACAGCAAATGAGACACTCTGATTGGTTAGAGTCACGTTCTTCCCAAAAGACACCTCAGCATAATCAACCCACATGACCCATCCTCTCTGCACTCTGCATCTGTCTTTGCGCTGGATTGTGCATCCTCTGGATCCCCCCACCCCCACCCTTGGTAACACTTTAAAAAAGTTTAGGGCATTGCTGTGCAAAATAAACAACTGTAACTGTTAAGATGGATCACAGCTTTAAAATGGATTATGGTCACATTCTAGAGCTGTAAAGTCTGCTCTTAAGTGGAGCTTAAAGCAGAGTTTCAGGAGCAGGATCACACCTCAACCACGCATCTTCCTGTGTACCAATAAATTCTAACCTGACCATTTCCAACCCTTTCTTTAAACTTTCTTCCTTCCTCCTTTCCTTAGGGCCTTATAAAGGGGGTTTGTCGTATGGTGGATTCCCCAAGAAGTTTCCCAAAACTGTTACTTCACATATGTGCTATGTTGCTTATCATCCACTATTGGTAAGAAATAATTGTCAAATTCATCCTCCTTGTACTTGTTCTACATTTATTGATTTGAATAATAAAAAACACATTCTCAAAGTCTTGAGACTGACAGTCCGGTGCATGAGACCTTCTCTTACTTCAGATTCTACATAAAAACAGGCTCTGGTCTCAGGAGGATTTAAAGCCTTTAATAGGCTCTGTTTTGTACTTGTTCTACATTTATAATCACAAATAATCAAATGTAAGGGCACGATGGAGCTCCACTGATTATTTCAAGACATATTACTAATCAATAATAGCATCAGAAACCATTTTATTCATTAGTACCTACTAATAGTAACTATAGTCCTTGACTTTTGTACTTTGTTATGTATAATTTGCCTTCAATGTAATGTGAAGAGTGTCTTGGTCTTAGTGTCAAAGCCAATCAAAATCTCGCTCACAGATTAACAGTTCGGACACGGAGGCTGATTTTTCTGTAGTGCTAATAACATGAGGCTGAGTTTAGTTTACTATGAAATGATCTCTGACTACACCCATCCTCTCCACTTAACTCACTGATTTGATCATATAAAAGAAATAACTATCATGCAAGCATTAAGAGATCCTCATTCATTCATTAATCATTGAATAAAGATGCCTTTTACTTTTATATTTAAATGATCTAAGAGGGCCTGCCACTTTTGTTTAAATAGACTTACAGAAAAAGTCTCATGATGAAGCAGAAATCAAAACATGTTGAAATGCATCAGAACATGCAAAACGGCATCTGCCCCTTCATTTTTATTTTCTAAGAGGGACGTTGAGGATGTTTGTTAAATGCTCCAACACGCTTTTAAAGCTGCTGACACCAATGATCAGCACAAGCTGCAGCTCTGACATCATGTGGGCTCCTCAGTAAAAACTACCACTCAGATCTGGACTGGACTGGACCAGGAGGACCGAGGCCGTGCTGCCTCTACTCCTGAAGAGGCTGAGGTCCTTTAACATCTGCAGGATGATTTATGAGTCCATGGTGACCACAGCCATCTCGTATGCTGCTGTGCTGGAGCAGCAGACTCTAAGGGCTCTAATTTCGTAGTCCAGGCGCAAGCGCAGGCGCACCTGCCCTGCGCTGGCCTTCGCCGCGCGGACAGGGTGTGACCAGCGCACTTTGCAAGTTTTCTGCAGTGCCAAGAGAGGCGCACTCAAGGCGCAGAGTCCACGCCCACGTCTCTGCCTCTCCGCGCAAATGTCAGAGTAGGAGGGGAATAGACGTGAGTGGTTTTAACACAGCCGTGTTTTCTCCACCAATCAAATGAGCAGCTCTCCTCGCCTTTAAATGCGCTGCGGCCGAGGCGCAGCATCTGATTGGTCTGAATGATCGCTGCTGGAGATGGTCAGAGCTGCTGTCATTCAGTAGCTAGGAGAACGGACTGGCCATCGAGGCGCGCATCGGAGGCCCGTAGCGCGTCACCGTGTGGGCCAGCTCCCAGGACAGATGTGATCTCTTCCTTTGTCATTATAGGAGTACAAAATTAAGAGACAGTTACACAGCAGCTGGCTCATCCATTCATAATTCTTGTGATCCACCTGCACCCCTGGTTTGTCATCGCCAAATAGCAGAGCCTTTAGTGATAGGCATGTATACTCTCCCGGTGTCTCCGCCTCATCCTCCTTACAATAATGTACTCCATCTTTTTAGATCACGTTAAAAATAAAGACTAAAATAGAGAAATATGGGAAATCACGGGTAAATCCTGAGTGACATACATTTATTTTCTCTTTTTTCTTCATCTTTTTTCTCCCTCTTTTCTTTGAATTTAATGAAATGAGAGAAGCCAGATATATACTCAGTATCAGATGTTAAGGCTGTTTATTGTTGACTTGTAAGATGTGCATCAAACTTCCAGCTGCCGTCAGGTTAAGTTTCCATGATGACAAACGGCTTTAATCCGACATCAGATGTGACGGGACAGTTAATATAGATACAAATGTATATGCTGGTTCAGACGGTTACATTAAATACTGATTGCTGTGATTGTTTATTGCATTAAAATGTGCCTGACACTCTGGAAACCTGCCTCTGAGGCGTGCGCACATGTGTGCCTGTCACCAAATTACAGCTGCGGAGGGTGCTCTTCGCTTTGCGCCGAGAATAGACCAGGTTGGAGCTGGCGAGCTTTCAGTGCACTCTCTGCACTGTTTTTGGCACGAAGTTGTCACTGCACCAACACGAATCTGCCGACACCTCCTGGTGCGCCGTCAACTCCCTCTGGTGCGCCGTCACACCCATCTCTGCGCAGACGGTCTACCAAATTGGCAAATTGGCAGCGCACGGTGGTGCGCCGCACGAAATTAACACTGCGCGGGGTGCGCCAGGCTTGGGCCCCCTGCGCTGCGCCACGAAATTAGAGCCCAAAGTGTGACTGTGTGCCTCATCTCTACATGACAGCCTTACTATAGACCATTTTCATGGCTCCACTACTTCCTGATATTAGTTGTGTACGTTCATTTCCTGTCGTACATTATTGGCCAAACTAATAAAGCCAGGCAAACCTGGATTAATTAGTTTAACAAATAATGTAAGACAGGAAATGAATGTACACAGTTAATTTCAGGAAGTAGTGGAGCCGTGAAAATGGTCTATTGGCTGGAAGTCTGGGCTTCTCTGCTTAGGCTGCTGCCCCCGTGACCCGACCACGGATAAGCGGGAGAAGACGTGAGACGTGAGGCTGACCAGTCCAGGGTTTAAGCTGCCTCTTACACATTTGCCTCACAAGTATATTTTGGTCTTTGAAAGGAAACAAGAGTACCTGGAGAAAGCACACATGCACAGGGAGAACAAGTCAAAGCAACTTGAGATTCAAACCAGCAACCCCGCAACTGAAAAGCAATGTTTCTCAAGTGGTGAGGCACGACCCACCCACGGGGTTTAATATCAAACTTAGACATTGTTTTGATAGGTACAGAACTTATTAGATCGAACTTATTAATCCCTTTGGAAAGACTCCCTTAGAGGAATTCAGATTTTTAGTAGTAGTTTAGTATTTCAAATAAAAATATATTCAAAAAAAGAATGGATATAAATGGAAATATAAATACATATAATTACATATTAATAAAATAAGTTATACAAACATACCTACAGGCTGGCTATTGCATCTTCCTGTCCTCTGTCTTCCTGTATTTCCTAGTAAGGAGCTGCACAGTCTGATGGCCTGAGTCGATTCACCACTCTGAAGCAATGGGATGCTTTAGCTTCCATGCCAATTATTTCCGCACAGGCATAAAGCTAATTTCTGTCACTGTGGCTAATGCCATTCCTCATACACCCCTACTTCAAAAACCCAGAACGATCCTATAATGATCTCCACACAAGGATGTGTGCATCTATATCTTTTGTCTTCAGTTTAAATGTGATGGTTATTTTGCAAAGTCGATCTGCGTTCAGACGGAGACGCTAGAAACTAATGAAACCGCTGTAGCGTGCATGCCAGTCCAGTAGATGGCGATGTAGGTTTGCAGAGAAACAGTGCTGCTACAACACACGTACGAAGAAGAAAAACTTTTCACTAACAACAATGGTGAGTGGAGACACAGGAGTTTGTTGTCGGGACAACAAATCTGTGTGGATAGTTTTGTCTGGATAACAAAGCGAGCACAGTAAGCAGCTCACATGTTACTCTGTAGACGATGAAGCTGTTGTTGTTCCTGGTATGTGTGCACAGCCTTCATGTGAAAGAGTACGGACCATGTGGTGACGTCTGTTTCACCCTGAAACGCTCTGACTCTGGTTTACACGGAGCTGCATGGAGGAGAAAACTCTCCACCCTGGACCCTGCTTTCAAAAGTTTGTGGATTTAAGCACTCCAGGTACAGTTCTCATGTAAACAGGAGACCAAAACGCAGTGAAAACTTCTCAGATTTGGTCGTATTTGGCCTCGTGCTCGGACTGACTTCTGGGATCACATGCTCTCTCCTTTGCCTTTAAATTGTCTGAATTAAAAGTATGATCAATGACTTTTAAAGTGCTTCAAAAAGTTTTAATAAGGCTTCTTAACTTAAGTGACATGAGTGCAGTGATTTAGCAAAGTTAGCTTGGTGGAAGGTTCACTTTTCTTTAATCTCTGGCAGCATCCATGATCTCGGCTCTTTCCTCTTCAGTGGTTTTATACTCCGTTATGTGCAGCTTTAGAACCAAAAAATGAAATGAAAATGCTTTAAACAAAACCAGAGATCATATTTCCCCCAATGTCACAGCATATACATCTGTCATATCTGGGTTAAAGTGTAAAGAGAGAAGGGATCAAACTTCCTCTGTAGTGGCCCCGTGATTATTCACTCTACGTAATCTTCTTTTTCTGCAGCAGCTCGGCGGATGGTGATGAGCTCTTCCTGTCAGCGAGCTGTCTGCCTGCCTGCCAGTCTGTCACGTCACATCTGACGCTCGGGCGAAGTACAAAAAACATCAAACTGTCACCAAAGTGTGCGGAGAAACAATCAGATCCATCACCCTCCTCCTCTGAGCTTCAAACGCCGACTCTCTGCACGAGCTGAGCTTTCTTTTATCTCCCCTCCCGCGCTCGCTCTATCCATGTCACACTAATGTGGCGCTCTGGCCTCCTTCCAGCACGTCTCAGTGGAACAGCTGGTTTCAATTAGGTCCCCTTTCAGGTCCATGCGTGCACACACACACACACACACACACACACACACACACACACACACACACATGCGTGGTCTAAAAACGATCAGGCGTCCTGCTTTCTTTGGCTCTCCGCTCCGCTGGAGGAGTAATTGAATCATTTGACCAAAATATTGGTGGAGCAGCGGAGCGTCCAGCGCTGGCCCGGTCACCGCTCGGTGTCTTTCCATTAGACGTGGCTGGTCAAGCAGTGCCTGCGCCTAATGGAACAGTAATGTGCTGCGATAATGTAATGTGGATATAAAGTTCAGAGCCATAGCGAGCTTTGACTTGGATGGATTAGGAGGAATTGAACCTTTGTTTTATAATATTCTCCAGAGTTGTTCCTCATCAGCCTCCACACAGACCTTGATATCACTGCACAGCCTGTCTCCAAGTGTACTGCAGCAAAGAGGAAAAACAGACGTTAAGTAGTAGTTTATTAAATTAGGGGCTAAACAAAGCATCAATGGAACATATACTTAGTCTAAAGCTCAGAAAATCACAAGAGGAAGGAAAACAGCAGCAATGGAAACATTGGTTTAGATCAGCCAAAATTATCCCAACCTCATAATAATCCTCTGAAATATGATTTTTTCTATTTGTTTGTCATCCAACAACTTAATTTATGACAATATTTACATGCTAACATCGATGGGCCAACCACAGATGTGCAAGTAACGCCTCCATCTGCTGTCTAGCCACAGAAAATCCGCCATCTTTGCTGCCACCACTACATTTAAGCGTGTTTCATTTCTACTGTTTAAAGGAAAATACAGTTGTTACTTAATTTGGATACCCAAATCACTATGATTGTATTTCCATGAGCCACATTTTAAAATAGAAAATCCAGAGAGAAGCAAACAGCAGCTCAACAGAGTCAGATGCTCCAGTTGAAAACACACTGGTTGCAGGTTTTAGTCAAGAGTTGTTCTTCAGATTTCCCCATATTCTGACATATAGTATCACATTAACTTAAGTGAACTATGACAACCTGCCAGACACCAACCAACCAACCAACCAACCAACCAACCAACCAATCAATCAATCAATCAGTTAATCCTTATTTGTATGACCCCAAATTATAACAAATGTTAACTGAAGACATGAAAGAGTAAAAGCCAGAATCAAAGCCAAACTCCTGTATTATTTTATTTTTGATGTTTTTTTATTTGTGTTGATCTATTGATTAAAAATTATCATGTTAAAAAATGTAACATCAGTACCTTGTAACAGTGAAAGCTTCAGCTAGCCTCATACTTAGTGAAATAATGTTAATGATCTAATAATAGCTTGAAGGGATCGTTTAGTTTTTATAATTGTGGTTTTATGAAGTATGTTGCATTAGCCTGCACATTGACCACAGTGATGGTGTTTAGCTTTGCAGCTGCATGCAAGCTAGAGCCATGTGTAACTTGACATCTGGCCACCTTCTCTGCTTAATTTAGAGAGTTTTAAATGATAACAAGCCACAAAATGGCATTGCATGATTAAATTCACCTTAACATTTTCAAGGCAAGAGTACAGTACCATAGCTGTGCTTTTGTCTTCTTCTTTCAAGTCAGCACTCTCTAAACACTCATAATGCGGGTAAGGAACTAACAGCAGTTAAGTTCTTACTTTTTTTGCTGTACTGGGGTGATAGAGATAAGCAGCAATGTACCGCTAACTCCTAATGGGACTCCCCTCCTGACGGGCAAATAACATGCAGCGGCAGTGGGAACGTCTTCTTTGAATTTTAAAGCCCTAGTATGTAAGATTCCGGCTTTCTGCGCTCTGGAGGCCCCTATGGTCATTGAGTGTAACTGCATTGTCGTAGAACAGAAAGCCTCACACCAACATGCATTTGTTGACGTACAGAGGGAGAAGAAGCAGACAGGATGTCCTGAGAGACAAATAAATCACGTGGTCTGATTAGGTTCAGTCTGATCATGTTTCTTTTCGAATAAATCACTTTTCAGGCGTCAGCTGTCAGTTGTGAGCTCTGCGTTTGCATGAGTGTTCTGTAGCTTCGACCGTAGCCTGTAGATTGTTCCTAATAAACTACACATGTCAATTATTTGGAAAGGGTGGCCGTTTATCAAAATGTACTGCCATACCCAGCATTTATTTGGGACCTGGCGATTAATTGTAACCCGGCTTTTATTTGGTATTTATGGTGTTTTGTTTACTTTGGCACATGGCACAGCTAAGCTGTTCTCCTGCAGTGTGCTGACCAGCTGGAGTCTGCAGGCTTTACAAGAAGAAACAAAAGGTCAAGATAGCCAAAGACCAAGTATGACATCTCAGTTTTACTGCTGTGTTGTTGGATGTAAAGATACTGTCACTTCACAAACTTCAGACTTAAAGGTCCTGTTCAAGACACTTTGTCCACAGGCAGCACGTTTCACTTGTTGGATTGAAAACCAACTCTGTCCAGAGTCCTCACTTCTCTGCACCTCAGCATCTTCTGATTTCTGCCGGTGCTCACTCTTTTGAAAACAACTCAACTTCTGAGTGCAGCACTGGACAAAGTCCCTTCCCCTCACTGACCAATCAAAATCAAGAAAGGGCGGGACTTCTGTATAAACAGTGACAAAGATGAAAATTAGCTGCTTCATATTAAAGCTATAGTCTACGATTTGGAAGCTTGGTACATCTTAATAACACAGTTTATAAGGCCGTTATGGTCCTATGGTCCGATCTACACAATATAAAGACCAAAAAGAATGAAAAAAAATCCATTCAGTATATCCACTGCAAAGTGGCATAATAGTTGACCAATCCGAACCGCCAATTGGTCCTTGAGTCCATCCAACCCCCTGTCTCCCCTGCTCCGCATCGTCCCGCCTCCTCCCCACTACCTCCCTCATGTACCGGTGAGCAGCTAGCTGCACAGCTACTGAAGCGTCATGGAGCCGGAGAAGACCAGCACCAAAACCGGGAGGCCGCTTCTGTCAGCCTCCACATCGAAGAGAAGGAAACGTAAAAGTTTTGAGGAAAAGGCTGAAGTAAGGAAGACGCTGAGACAGCCGAATTTCTGTTGAACAGGTAATAGCTTTGTTTACTACAGTGGGAGATGTCTGCTGAATAACTCTGGTTAGTCTGTGCCTGTACTGGCTAATGACTGAACGTTGTTGGTCGGAGCAGGTAGGCTCTGTCAACAGATTTTAGCATAAGTTAGCCACTCATCGTTAGCATTGTAAACTGAGCTGGTGAAGACACGTCGAGAAAGATAAATCCTCACCCACAATCGGCTCTGCTCTGATCGGCTAACAGTGGCGACGCCAGACCCGCTTCGCCGCCAGTCCAATTGAAATGGCTACTGCTGTGTGTTACAAGGGGGATGACTGTCGTGTTTGTTACTTTCAGCTATGAGAAATCTCATTTATCTTCAACGCCAATGAATATTTTCTGCCAGCCGGCTTCTTGCTCTATCGGAGGGGGCGTGTTGTTAGGAGGCGACATGTGCTGGGGGGCGAGATCTTGAAACATGGAGGGGAGGGGTGAGCGAAGGGGGGGCAGGCTGCGTTTTTCAAATCTGTCTCAACAGCCAAACTGGTTTTCAGATCGTAGACCCTAGCTTTAACAGGTGACCTCTTGGTCTTCAGCTTCTATCCGTGGTGGGACATGATTTCCAGACTTTGTGTTCATGTTTTCTGAGCGATGTATGGAAATTTAGCAAGATTAACCCTTTAACTACCAGCTATACTGTTTGGCAGAGGTCAATAAATTCAGAATATTTCATGTGCTAAAAAAATAAACTATTATTATTACTATCATTATCATTTTAAATATGCAACTTAACAGTTTACTGATGTGATTTAAATATACACGTTATTCATAGAAAAATGTTTTTGTCAAACTCAGAATCATCTATTTTGAGATAGTTTTGATTTCTATTCTATTTACAAACAATCCTGCCTTTTCTACTTGATTTCGTCAAATATTTGTGTATTTGTTTGTCATCACGTAATCACCTGTTAGCTTTTTAAACCTTTAAATCCCACACAAAGAAAATATCTGGTTAATGGTTTGTTTGCCCTTTTCTCTGTTCACTAAAATGTTAATGGATTCAAACAATGATTTAATTTGTTCTGCTTTTTTTCTTTAAATAATTATTACTGAATTTATTGATGAACTCTGCCAAACAATGGAGTTGAAGTTAATGGGTTAAAGAGAATATGATGTGCACAGAGTGATTTTAAACAACCATATGTCTGTAACGGAGCAACAAGTGCTCTAAAACTGAGTCCAAGAGAACTTCCAACGAAAAGTCCAAACATTTTGACCCCCATCTTCCCTGGTCCTGAGTTTGTGAACCCAGTCGTGTTGCATGTCGTAGCCCCCCTCACTCTCATTTCCTCCATTTCTGCTTAATAAAAAAGAGGAAAAGAGCTCCCAGATTCATTCCTTTATATTAATTCAGCGGGCATGCACATTGTCTATCAGACTGAGCTTAAAGATAAAACGATAAAAAATGAGATCAAACTTTAATGATCCCCGGAGCTAAATTGGGTCATTGCACTGATGACAGCAGGAGAACACTCAAAGAAAAATGATGGAGAGCTGCGACAGTTTGAGCAATTAAATATCACCGGGATCAGAGTCAGTGGGGCATGATGAGTGGATAGATGGACGAATAGACGGTCGGGTGGATAGTAACATGCCCGGATAATTTAACAGCACTCTAGCTTGATTTGATTAGATTGTGCCAGATGGGTCAGGAGATCACTAAAATGTTTGGGTTTAAGCTCCTGAGACGAGGAATAACCACGCCAGCTTTTAAAACTCATGGGAAAACATGTCAATCAAATAAAAAGTTTGAGCTGTTAGGAGAAACCGCTCACACTCCCAGACTCTAGGGACAATAAAGTGCTGCAGGATTGGCTCAAAGTTTAAAACAAACCTGTTAAAATCAGCATAAGTCTGCAGGAAGTCTGTGATGGGGTCTGGATTACTGCAGGAAATCAGCCCTGTGCTGACTTTTGTAACATGTACTGTATGCTTCCCTATCAAATCTGGTTTAGGTCAAAGGTGCTATGAGGAGAATCTTTTACCAGCGACATAAAGACTCTGCTACCCATGAGAACGCGCGGCGACTGTCGTAATGCTGCGTTCAAGTAACCTCGGAACTGGGAGTGACTTCATCTCCGACTTATCGGCGTTCCAGTTGAAATCGGAAAAAAACATGCCGATCTACCAGGCTATTGTTAGCTGTTGTTAGCATGCCCTGTGTTGTTGTATGAAGAATGTGATTATCACTATGGCAGCATTTTTGTAAATATAAATCTAACAATACTATGTATACAGCTGATCTAGAGCGACACACCCCAGTCAGAAGTGCAAATAAATGGATTATTACAGGAGCTAAATAACTGTTCACACTGGGGGCATCAATCCTCAATTGTCAACTCGGGGGAGGCCACCGAGTTCCCAGTAGGAAATTAGGGAACGTTCCAGTTGCAGTTTCCTACTCGGAACTCGGAAATTCCTACTTCTGACTACAACTGGAACGCACCAAGACGTTACCCAAGCCAAAGCATGTGTTTGTTGTGATGCTAATGAATGCAGCTCGGACCTTCCTCAGAACTCTGCATTGCTTTACAACTTCTTTTTTCAACAACTTACAGGATGCAAAGCCACGAGGTAATGTATCTCTTTCTAGTTACGTAGCGGTAGTTTTTGATGTGTGACAACAAGCAATTTTTGGAAAACTTAGTATGGTAGTTTTGTAGCCAGCTATATATCTGTACTTACAGCCCGGTGCTCTAAGACGTGTCTGAATAATATAAATTTGCTCTAGTTTTAATTGTCTTGTTCCTGAAGTTGAGTATCCAGGTCAGTCCAGCCCTGTCCGACCCGACCGCGAAGCTAAGGAATAGCATTTGTAGATAACCTATTTTGATGCTATAAAACTCATCTTAAAGTCTGTATTT
Organism: Scarus forsteni; assembly: GCA_036419115.1. Classification (NCBI taxonomy): domain Eukaryota; kingdom Metazoa; phylum Chordata; class Actinopteri; order Labriformes; family Labridae; genus Scarus; species Scarus forsteni. The sequence goes on from JAZDUH010000395.1 coordinate 12,265,117, forward strand.
CCATCAGGCATATATCTAAAAGTGAGACTTCTTTGTAATTACTTAGAAACTCCTCACAGTCTCTTTAATACAGACATCAACATTGTCATTATCTGGGCTAGTTCAGAAGACTAGGCTAGACTCAAGGAGTGAAGAGGGAGACACCGAACACATCTTGAATTTTAGTGACACCATGTATTGAATATATTGTAGTTGTGCAACATAACAACCCACATAGATTTTTTCAAAGAAAATTTAAATGGCAATTCCTAGATAATATATATACATATACAATTTGATTAATCACACGTCGTGAGATAAGTCCAATACATTCATGAATTCAAAATTGTCAAAAAAAAATAAATAATCAAGAGTCACTTTCCCCTAGGAACAACAACAAAAAAAATAATTCTCAATTCTCAAGTGTGTAGTAAGTTAGAGGGCAAAAAAAAAAAATAGAAAAAAACAAAAAGAGCAGCTGCACAGTGGAGCCTCCTACCAGCCCAACGAGAGCAGTGGAGGTTCAGGTGGTTAATACGGACACAAACTTCAGGCTTCGTGCCCAGGCTAGGCTCTGTAGCTCGCCAAAACAGGTTCAATTTAATTTCTTGCGTGCACACATTTACACAAATAACACAGACTGTGTTACATAAATAATGTATCGATCAGTATTGTACAATATAATCAAATCAAATCATAGTATTCATAATATATAAATCAAGCTAAATAAATATTTGCTGTATTAAAGATATTCAGTACGGTGCATTTGTGTACTCTGTACATAACATCCAAACATAAGTGCATAGCAACAACAATGACCATCTGCATTGCATGTAAGTGCAAGTATTAAAGTATGTAAAGTGCATACTATTTAACCCTATAAAGCCAGTTGTATCATATTTAATAAAAACTTCTATAATACCTCTATCTACTAAATATGATCAACAAATTACAAAAAAACCATCTGAATACAATCAGATATACGATAAAAATATCTGATATATCAAACCTACACCACCATACCGAACTGGAATGCATATGACAGTGGATTAACTCGTCTACGAGCGTCGTTGTCTGAACGCAGAAGAATTCTAAAACGCAAAGGTCAAATCTTTGCGTCTTTAAGTCAGGAGTTTCCATGTAAACGTAGCCTTAGACTTTCTGGCTTCCACACTGACAGTCAGGGCTCCGGTAGTCAGCTCCTGTGTTTCAACGATTCATGAGTTTAGTTCAAGAATGTTTGCGCGAGAGCACGCGAGGCAACGCCTACCCGCAGCAAACACAAACACTTTCTCCACATGCTCCTCTCATTACACCGGCAACACGCTGCGGCTAGCTTGTATTACATAGATTGAGAGAACGTTGGCGTAATGACGTAACTGACGCTCGACTTGATGATGTAGTGAGTTGCATTATAAACGAAAAGAGGATAAACTGATGATTTTCCACCCGGGTTACACTTTGACTGTACGAAAGTTCATTTCTTTATCACCTTTTACTTATAAAAACCACAAAGTGCTACGATAGCACAGTAAATCAAACAGTCAAACAGCTGAAAGGGTCACATGAGGCCTGTAAGACCAAACAAAGTCCATCCATCCCTCGTCTATCTCATCCATACATCATCATTTCCATCCTCCTCCTCCTCGGGTCATTAAGGAGCAGATATCAATATTTTACTCCCTGGCTTTTATTCCTACATGGAAATATCAAACATATTAGTCCGATGGATGTGCCGTACCCGCACTGCTGCCATTTGAATATTTCAGCAGATTCATGAAAGAAGCTCTCTGAATTTTAGATGCTGCTTTTCAGATGCGATTCCCCTCTCCAACCTTTTCTTTTCTCCCCGTCGCTCCGCTTCCTCCAGCAGCTGTGACACTAATTGATTTCTTTATTTTTGCTTTTGTTCCTCCAGATTCACCCCCTCCCTCCGCCTTTCTCTCCGTGCCAATTTCATTCTCACTTATTCCTCTGCGTGTCTTCGTACTGCTGTGTTTTCCTCCTTCCATGCGTTTCACTCTCTCTCTCTTGGCTCATTCCCCTCTCTTAGCTCACCTCTCTCCTCCTCTCTCCTTCCTCCCACTTGTTCCCTCTCTGCCTGTCTCTAACATGCTGATTTCCAGCCGTGGAGGAGGCAGAGAAGAGTGCAGATTGGATTGCAGGATGGCTAATAATTGCACTACACTGATTGCAATTTTACATTCAGTTTTCCGGAACAATCAGATTAGAGAAAAAGTGTGTGTGTGTGTGTAAATGTGTACTGCTGCGCCTCAGGGCGAATGTGTGTGTGCACCAGCCGGAGATAGTGCAGATGTCGGCAGAATTCTGCAGATCCTCAGTGGCGATCTCATCTCTGTTATCGGTGTAAAAGGATTGTGCAGCAGCTGACTTTGCATAAACAATGAGAGGCATAAAAGGGGAGACTTTTCTCTTCTGCTGCTGCTTCCCAAATCAAATCTCCACAAGAGGAAACTTCTCAAATGAAGCGTGAAGGCGATTGCTCATCCTGTTAATGTGGAAGACACGTGTGTTGATATGTGGGACTCTGTGCTTCATAAATCTGCTCCACAGGTGCACGCGAGAACACGGGGAGATAAATCCGAGTTGTAAATACATGAGCGCATATGTCAGGGTCGATAAATCATTGATGCTAACGTGATTCTAATGTGAGCAGCTGCAGACGAGGGCCGGACTTAAGGGCAGACAAAACAAGAAAGATTTCGATCTGATCTTTAAATATAATTATATGCATACCAGACTGAGTTTAACTGCGAGAGTAAACACTGCTGCTGTTATTTTTGGGCCCTGCAGAGCAATAACTGCTCTATCCGTCATTAGAGACGTATTTTTAAGGCATTCATCAATAACAGAGCTCCATTGTCCTCAATCTGAACCTCTGTCTGAAATCTGTTCAAGCACACATGTCAAACTCGAGGCCCCGGGCCAAATCCAGCCCATGGCATAAGAAAATACTGCCCAGGAAATAATTTCACGTCTATTATTAATGACCTTCTGCTGAGTAGCACTCAAATCCCACAATGCACTGCAACAGCTGCCATTTAGGCCAAGAGTTGAGCAGCAGCCCCTCGTCCCATTGCTTTAATATCAGCCTGATCACTGGTCAGAGACTTTACAGTCTGAGCTTGTGTGGAATTAACTTTCTGATCTTCTTTTATATTTATGATTGAAACACAGTCAGCTGCAGACTGATGAATAAATGTTGACCCTGTTTGTTAGACTGTGCCTTATATTTTGGCCACTTCTGTTGACTGAGCTAGTGGTAGGATTGTTCCATTTACAGCTGCAAGTCATTTCACCTCTTAACTGCTCATTTATGCAAATACTTGTTTTGCCAATTGCATGGCAGCAACTGAGTGCACCTAAGCATGTGGACACAATGAAGACAAACCAAGCATCATAATGGAGGAGTAAGGTGAGGTAAGTGACTTGATCATGGCGTGGTTGTCGATGCCTGATGGAGAAACTGCCGATCTACTGGGATTTTAATACACTACCATCTCTGTATTTCCAGAGGATGGTCCAAGAAGGAGTGAATATCCAGTGAGCAGCAGATATGTGGGACAGAATGTCAGAGGTTCATGTGTTTGTCACCGTGAGCAGATGGACTTCCTCTAAAGGTGCCTGCAGGCTGCAGAACAACAAACAATGTAGAACAGAGGAACATTTGGGAAGTCATGCAGCATTACAGAGCCGACAACAGGAGGTTTTTTGTTTCTGTGTCAGATATTCAAGACTTGTAGGGCTACTCAGACCATTCAGAGGTCTGCGGTTTCTCCACGCTGCCCCAGCGGAGGTGATGGAAATACTGTAGCAGATACGAGGCAAGATTCCTGAGGTGAGTCGAGTTGAGCAGCCTTGGATAGTTCGCTTGGTCAGTGATCGGGAGGTTGCAGGTTCAAGCCAAGCTCTGGGGGATGAATGGCGATGTGTCCTTGAGCAAGACACTTAACCCCAAGTTGCTGTGTCAGTGGCGAGTAAATGGGTATGAAAGGGCGTGAATGTGTTAGTGATACTGATGGACAACTAACATAGAAACTCAGAACCATCAGTGAGGGACTGTGAGAGCAAACGGTGGGTGTGACCTGCAGTGTAAAGCAGCTTTGAGTAGTCAAAGACTAGAAAAGAGCTATATAAGCTCAAGTGCATTTACATTAGAATGAATGCAGAGTTGTTGACAACATGTTGCTATGTGGTGCTGAACTGAATAGCCACTCAGAGTGAACCAGGCCCACATGGGAAAGAGAGCTTTACAGAGAAAAGAGCTCCAACAGAGCATCTCACAGAGAGAGAGAATAGAGCTGGATCAGGGGAGAAGGTTTTTGTAACCTGCCAGTGCAGTTGGATCAATGTCTGTGATCAGACAGATTCATCAAGCTCTGATAAGTGGTACGGCCCAATCAGAGTGCTCTAAAGCAGGAAGAGACTGCCAGCACAGAGATTAGCATAGACGCTAACAGCTAGAGTAACTTTTTTTCAGACCTGGACTGCATTTCTTTATTGAATTAAAAACAAACAGCAAAATAAAACTTATCTTTTTCAATAGAAAGGGTATTTTTACTCTACTACTGACATGTCTTGGAGAGTTTATTCCATCAAGGGGCGTCTATCATCAAAAATGAACATACAAGCTTCAGTTTTGGACAAAATATCACCTGTTTAAGCTAACTTCCTGCAACACTCAATCAGCACAGTTTACTTTACTTTAATTATCTTTGGGTAAACACTTTCTGCACAGGCACACCACACAGTGCTCATGCAGGACTTGATAGGTCTGCATTTTGTTGTTGATTTACTCCTTTTTTGTTATAAAATTCATTTTTTATTGTTCAGTTCTGATCCTAAATCATTTCCCAGCCCATGAGCAGAGCTGTGACATGATGATGCTTTAATGTCAGAGGGAAGAACTGGCCAAAATAAAAGGGATATTAATCTACGGATCACTTCTTTAGTTTGAATAACAGCTGCAGGATTTTCATTCATGTTGACCCTCAGTTTTAACAAAGGCCCATCTTGATCCAGCTGGCTTTGTTTATATAACCTCTGACCCCTCAGCAGATACTTTATTGCAGCCATAGAGTAAAAACGTAGAACTTTAGACGTAAACTAACTGCAGAATTCCTCCACCTCTTTATTTTATGAGCAAAATCCAAATTTCAGTTGGATGAAATCAGACAGGAACATCTGGAAATCATCATCATGTCATCATAAGTCAAACAACTGCAGCGAGAGCTTGCTGATGAGCTATTTCCATATAAACTCGTTCCTGCTGGCTCTTTTTCCTCCGTCGTCCCTATTTTTAACAGAGCAACACTATGAATTGTGGGTTATTCCCTGAAGCGGAGTGTGCAGGAGTGCAGGCTTTAGGAAAGTGTTCAGAAAGAGCTCAGAGCGGCTGGGAGAGACAGTCCTGGTGTGCTTTAAGTTTTACTGCAGGACATGTTTAAACCTTCACGGCAAGGTCTGAGGATCCAGAGGGGACCCCAGTTTAGACCCGGTGCTGCAGAACCTGAGCCGAGTTGATGCAGACTGAACCCTGTGCTGACGACGACCTGCTCGCACTCCAGCTTCTCCAAAGAAGCCTCAAGAGCAGGGACTGATCAGCTGGTCCATGGAGCCTTAACTCTGCTTCAATGAGGGGATTTAAATGACTCAGACATATTCAAGAAAGAACATCCAACTTCAAATTGAAAATATATATGTATAATTGAACTAGGGATGTAACTATATGACAATTTAATATCGCGGTTATAATGACCAAAATTATCACAGTTATCATTATTATCGCGGTATTGTTGCAGTGTGCAGAAAATATTCCAAAAGTACTATAACACACAATTGAAGTCATTTAACCCCTTTAATATCATAGTCATAACAGTTCTTTTCTCTTTTTTTGTCAATAAATGTGTCAAGAAATGGCCTTTGATTCCTTTTTTTTCCCCTTCTTTCAAGAGAAATAAAAGTAAACAATTCTGGCAAGTGTTTGTCATTATTATTTTATTAATGCTCAAACAGTGTGTAATTACAAGAAAAGAAAAAAATGATATTGTACTTTAAACAGGATTCTCTTCATAAACAATTGTAAATGAACATGTTCAAAATTTTGAGATGGCAAAAAATAATCTTAACCTGTTTTATAAACACTCACACATTTTTGTTTGCCTGCGGCATTAGTGTCCATGTTACAGCTCGTTATATCAGACCATGTCCAGGCCTTTTTATGTATTTATTTGTTTACGTTTTACTAACGATAGTCCCTGAGGCAGTTAGCCCCCTTCATGACTCTCCTCTGGTCTCCCCTTTCCATGGCAGATCTTCTCGATATTTTGTCCTCGAATATTCCAAATTAAGATTGATGAAATCCATAAAACACAAACTTTGATGAAAAAAGACAATCAATTTCAATATACAGCAAATACACGGCAAAAAAACGGCAAGAACACACTCCAGAATGATTCTAACGCTGTTATTTACAAGATTTATACATTAATTAGACAAAGAATACTGATAAACCACCTGTTATTCACTCAGGTATGGCTCACTGAATCTTCTCTCTCTCTCTACCTCTACGGCTCAGTCAGCTCACTCACTCCAGGAGTTACAGTTGTTTTAATCACACATGTCTTTTTCCAGTTTCGTGTTTAGACAGGGTGACTGTCTTCTATCAGCTTCTCCTTGACATCCTTATAAAATCAAAAATTCAATCAGACTTTAGAGTCCAAATTGAAAAATTTCCGCTGTGTTTCTAACTTTCTAGTTCAGGCTTTTCCAGCCAAAGAGCAGCATCACCGTGAGTTATTGACACAGTGTGGTGATCTACACATTTTACAGATATTTTAATAGGACACGGTAATGATTACCGTGGGAAATTTTACCGCGGTTTACCATTTTACCGGGTAACCGTTACATCGCTAAATTGAACACAGAGAGTTCACAAACAGATGTTTACAGGGACATTCTTCTTTGAGCTACTTCATGTTTCTTTGTTTTTGAGAAGGAGAAACAGTTTAATTATTCTGATCAGTGCAGCTCTTGCTGTGCCAAGATATCATAAGAAAAGCCATCATCACACAAAAAGGATGAAATCAATCAGGGAAGCCTGGGCACGTGGTTTAAACTTAGAGATATCAGCAGAGTTCTGGAAGAGGTAATGTCTCGGGTTCACAGCTGTTATAGGTTACAGTACGAGGTAATGCATAGACGACATTATTCAAAAACAAAACTAAATCACATCTTCCCATCAGTGTCTCCTGACTGTGACAAGTGTCTCTCTGCGGGAGGATCATTGGCACATCTTTTATGGTTTTGTTGTACTTTACATAGTTATTGGACAGCAATCTTTGATTGGCTTTCCGAAAGCATATTCCAGGGATATTCAACCAAACCATGACTTGGCTGTTTTGGTCGCTCTACAAGGACTTTTCAGTTGTCATATGATCAGTGCTTGGGAAGTTACTTTTAAGAAGTAGTGTTTGCTCGTTACTCGTTACATCTGAAAAAAGTAATTCTTTACTTTACTTAGTTACCCTCTATGAAGAGTAACTTCTCAAGTTACTTTTCCGTTACTTTTACATTGCTTGATCACGGACAGAACCCCATATCTATTCCTAAATGTGAAGGCCTACAAATAGTTCTACTACAGAGAACATAACAGTTTTTTGTGCTCTTTATTTTACAAAATGTCACATACCCTGTGGAATCAGAGCTCCTGTCCAGTGTTTCCACATTTTGCTTCTGAAATAAGCAACCTGGTCAATAAAAATAAGCCCAAAATAATCAACCTCCAGCTATTTCCTTTCCTAATGTGATATACTACTTTTAAAAAGAGAAGTCTACACAAAGTGTGTTAATTTTCATCTACATTACATTTCAATATCACAGTGCCAAGTATCTATTCAAGAAAAGACCGTTGCTTATAACAAGCTGACCTGGCAACTGGCTCTGGAGCATGCTCCATGTGCTTGAGTGTGTTTGGGGGTGTGCATATAACCAGGAAACGAGGAAGTGGGCAAACTGCCTACCGCAGTCGTGTTTTCCTTTATGTTAGGAGCTGGAAGATAACCAGGGGGATACACACAGACTTAAGAGCCCCAAGAAGCAACTTCACGTCTAGAAACAAGCCCAAAAAACCGCGACCTGCGGCCGTGACTCACGAGATTTTCGGCCCTTAGACGCTTATCGTGAGCGGACTTGGCAACGCTGCTCATGTCTGTGCGAGCAGCTGAGAAGGCAGCTTCAGTGTCAGGTCTATCCGAGGGAAATGTAACGTCGCGCTGCATTATAAAAGGAACTACATTTCGTTACCAAATTTTCAACAGTAGCGCGTTACTTCACTTTTTACCCGAAAAAGTAGTTTCGTTACTATAACGCGTTACTTTCTAACGCGTTACACACAACACTGCATATGATACAGACTGCCCTACATCTAGCAGAAGAAGAAGACATACTTTATTAATCCCTCACGGGAAGTTCAATTCTTTACACTCTGTTACATCCATAGGTTGAAATATACTTGCACAAACAGATCCTATGATCATGCACTAATGGAGAGATGTCAGAGTGACGGCTTGCTGCTTCTGAAGAAGCACTTCCAGCAGTTTCAGGGTTCAGTGCCTTGCTTTAGGATGGCACCTCTCCAGCTACCAAACCAACTGCCAAATATGGTTTGGATGGGACTCGAACCGGCCACTCTTCAGTCCCCAGACCGAGTCCTTACAGAGTGAGCTACTGCCTCAATGGTTGTTGCTAAAAAATATATACTTCTTGGAGGTCTACGAACTCCCCCTGCTTTATACACTGGCTCAGATGGATGTCTGTTATTCAGATGGAAAGCTATAAACCTAACACACGGAGCAGATCATTTTTGAGAATCTGGGGTCTTTTCTGGCTCAGTGTAACATAACTCCTCGTCTACAGGGACCCTGACGCTCATGAACATTTGAACAAGCCTGTGATCTTTTCTTTTTCTTTTTTCATTTTGTTTTAGACTTGAATAATTAATATTGTAGCATTCTCTATGTGAGGCTACTTTTTTCAGAATCAACTGGCAGCCTTATTGTACTGTCTTGTGTTTGTGTTTGTTGATTTTTGTAAATTGAAAAGTGGAAATAAAGTATTAAAAAAGGATGAACTCAATAGCATAAATGCATGTCCACCTGGGACTTTCCAAACAGGAGAAAGACCCACAGTTGGGCCTCAGCCTGAAACTTTTGCAAACACTGGACACAGCCAAGGTGACATCAGCTGTTTGGCTGCAGAGGTGGGCTGTGGAGGCCGATGTGCAGCAGCCAACTATCAAAACTGACCGCAGGAATCTTAAAGCATGAAAAGAGGCTTTTTGAGTTTGGACTGATGAATCAGAAAACATTTATTTACTCTGAGGTGGCTCTGTAAACTAAAGTAAGAAGGTACTTCACAGGCAGAAACTCATTGAGAGAAAAGATTAAATAAAAAAGACAAAAACTGAAGTATTGCTGTGACAAAGAGGATGCATTTGATAACAGAAAGTTGGCCTGACTGTGTATAATAATTATAAATCAGTGCCCTTTTTTAACTGTAGGTCAGTATTATGCCCACAAAATGGATTCATACAGTCTGTGTTTGTGCGTCACTCTTCAGATACACATCTTCACCCCCTCACACTTGTTCACGGTGCTCCTGGTTCTCCCATCTTAATGCAAGATACTGAGTTAAGAACAAAAATAAGGTTAATGTCAACAGCACCTGGATACAAATCCAGACCCACTGGTGACAAAAAACAGGATTGAAGACGTTAATCAGGTGCATCTGGCCTCAGAGATTAGCTTATATTATCTCTTTAGCTTTCTTTGCATGTTTAATCAAGTGTAGTTTCATGACTTATTGATTCCCCCTGTGTTTAATCCTTTATTTCTCCTCCTCTTCTGGAGCAGATTGTGTTCTCAGAAGTCCAAAGCTGGATCTCAGACTCTTCTTTATGTGTATAATCACTCACACATCCACACGAGGAGCCTATGAAGATCAGCTCCATATTTCACAGTAACAGTCTGCAGACATGTCTGCGTAATAACACGTTAGAGTTCCTGCATGACCAGGATTGATGCCAGACATCTCCCTCTGCGTGCTAAAGTCTGCTGCACACTCCTGTTTCCACTGACGACGGTGGAGTTGCAGAGTGATCCTGCAGTTTGCAGCCTGAGTTTGTCAGAGTCGAGCCAGATGTGATGCTCTACAGCCACATCAGCTTTTGTCCAACATACAGAACATGAGACTTTAATCTCTGCTCTTTGCATATGATTATACCGTCCCAAATTTCCCTTCTAATTTATCTGGATATTTCACCTTTCACAAACAAATCTTATAATGTGATTGATGTGAAAACCTGGATATTCATTTGCCCGTGAAGACAAACTTGCTCAGAAATATTCAAGCACATCTTTAAGGATGCATGTATTTTGTGGGTGTAAGCTGTCTTGAGAAAGTTTGTTTGAAACCGAACATGTGGCCAAAATTAATCCTGAATATGATGAAACATCACAGGTCAGATGTTCTGCACAGCTTCACCAACATTCAACAAGGTGCTTGGAGAGGAAAGATCTTTACAAGTCAGACGAGTTCCAGCAACACTGAGAGTTAAGGAAACATCTTTATTAGGCCGACACGTTTCTGCTTTTGGCTTTCATGATTTAATGCGGCAGCCATGTTTAAGTGCTTTTTGATCCCTTGGTCAACAAGGGGGTCCTTTCCTATCCACTTTCCATTAACCCGGAAGGAAAACGTCATGAAGGTAGGGGAAGAAAGGGAAAAGAGAAAAGGAAAGGAGAGCTGCAGTAAAAGAGGAATTGAACTACATTTTCACTTTGGTGTCGTATTTATGTGATGATTTCTTGTGAGGTAGGTAAACCATGACGAACTACAATGTTCTAAAAATGAACAAGTTTTGTGACGCCTTTATCTGTTAACATGAACAATCCATTGTTCTGTCTCATTATTGGCATGATCCGATTAGATTAGATTAGAATAAATATTACTTGATTAGTCCTTTTAGTAAATGAAGATTGACGTCAATGTGGTAACTAATATATAATATTGATAGGTTACAAGTACAACAATTGTTTGTTTATTATTAATCAACATTGTAGGCAGTTATGGAGAAAAATGCTTTAAATCTGACTGTTTATATGTCCACCATTTTAAAAATGATTAATAAAGAAATAAACTAAAGATTTTATTTTTGAAAGTAGTGACTTTGAAACATAGATTTTTCTCTATACCTTCAAAAAATGTTTACTTAGTATTATATAGCCTACATATCTTGATAGTCCAAAAAAACTCATCGTCTTTACTTCTTAATAAGTTTCCATAAATGTTTGGCGGGTGCCAATGTTATACACATCACCTATAATATGTGGATTTGAATTATATGGACACATGATGTATATACTGATTTCTCTGAGTGCTTACTTATTATTAGGATGTTTTTGTTTGTTGTCATGGTGATTAAAATAAAGAAGAGGGTTACTATTACCCATGAATTTACATTGTTTCCATGAATAATGACAGCGGGTATTGAGTTATAATTCAGTATTGTATTGGGGCAGGACTAGATAAGCTTTTTGCTTCTTTCTGTTCCTTCTCAAACTGGTTACTGTGCATGTGTTGGTACCCACGTTTAATTTGTTAATGCTCTGTAACAGTACAGTTTGGTTTACATATTACTTGTTGGGATTTGGTTGTTGTTGTTTGTTATTTCTTTCTTTTTTTTAAGTTTGAAATGAATAAATAGATGAAATTAAATGAATGACCTGTCGCAAGGCATTATGAGGCGTTCCTTTCTACTTTCCTCTTCTAAAGGATGGCCAGGTGTATCCTAAGCTAAAGGAGATAATAAAGGAAGCATTGAGCCTCCTTTACTAAGCATTTAGACTATTCGAACAGCTCAGATCACAAACTATTTCTAGGTTATTTACATCAGTTAGGAACCTTACTATGTGCAATTAACGTGCAATCCTCAATCCTCTAACAATGTGCAATTACAGTGTGGAAGTACACCCATGTACAATCCCGTATCCCATGTGCAATTACTCAGTAAATGTGTTGATAATCTTTATAGGATTTGCTTTTAATTTTGTTTCCAAGCCCTTTGTATATTTTTTATATTTTATGTCTTATGGAAGAGTAATGTACATGCAGCTATTTTTTATACTTAAGTCTATTTTTTATTCTATTAATGCTGTCCACTTTGCTGCTGTAACACTGTAAATTTCCCCGCGTGGGACGAATAAAGGTTTATTTTAAACAAAAAGGACTAAAGCCTCTGTTTTTTGAGTACAGGAAGTACTTGTAGTGAAGTGGCACAGCTCCATTTCCTATTTCTTCATGTTCTCGCCTTCCATAAAAGAAGAA
>JAZDUH010000395.1:13747500-13760000 GCA_036419115.1 Scarus forsteni
TCTCTTTAGCCCATGTCTCCCTCTCCTGTCCTGATCTCCGACACTTTAAAGATGACTTCATCCATCAGAAGTAGGTCTCTCTGTCTTTGGTCGTCCTCGCGTTAATGTCGGAGCCTCTTTGCTCCATTTGTCCTCTGACACGCTGGAAGTGGCTTCACTTGCTCCAGTTCTTGCAGGGCGAGGGGGGTGGGGTGGAAATTGCCTCCTTTAATTGAGTTAGTGTGCAGATCTATTCCCAATTCCCCGCTGGTCTGATCGCCCTCTCTCTCTCTCTCTGTCACATTATCATTGGGCGTGTCAACAGATCTGGAGGTGAAGCCGTCTGTTCTTATTTCACTTTGTGCTCAGACACCAAGGAGGTCAAAGGAGGAGGGACGGGACGGGTTTGATGCCACGTCCAACGCCACGTCCATCTGGGGACCTGATGTGATGCAGGAGTTTGAAGGCAAAGCTGGAAGCTGGAATCATGTGAATATGAATGACTGTTTTCCGTAAGCTCCTAAAGGGTTGAAAAACAAAGATGATTTGTGTTTTCAGAACGCTGCAGAATTGAATGATTTTTATTTACATGTCATGCAAAGAGCTGGACCTTCATGGGTTTATAGGACACTAAAAACAAAGCTGCAGTGGTTCAGCAGCTCATGACAGACTAAAATAAAGTTCAGTTTCTCTTCACAGCTCCGTCTCTAACACTGCTTCCAGACTTTTCTCCCTGCAGCCTTTGCAGATTAAATCAAAAGCACAACTCAAGCTTTTCATGATCATCAAAACAAAGAATCAACAGACGTCACAAGAATCAGAATGGCCTTTATTGTCATTATACAAAATGTACAATGAGATTGGAGAGCTTCTCCTTTCAGTGCAATAGTTAGTTAGGTTAAAAAATTATACAAAAATAGTATAAGTAAGAAAGAAAAATGTACAAGTTGCAGGGAGGCTTTAAAAATAAATACACACAGAAACTAAACCATCACAGAGAGTAGGTGAGAAGAAGATGGGCTCCATTCATTGTAGTTCCTCAAACGTCCACTAGAGGCCGTCTGCAGGGGGCAGGAGCCTCCATGTCCAAACATCCAAAAACAAACGCCCAGAGTTTTTGGTTTTGTCAACTTTGGTTTTAGGAGACAGACCTGTGAGCTGATGCTGATGACTCTCTGTGGTCATTACAGCTGATATGATCGTACCAAATGTCTGACTCCGCCTTCATCCTGTGACTGAATAAGTTTTATGAGCAAAGATGGAGGCCAGAGCCGTCACCATCATCTTCAGCTGAAGCAGAGGCACTCCTGTCTTGACGTGTGACCATGGAGAGCAGATAAAAAACTGCCCTTCATTGGAAACAAAGTCGTCCTGGTGTGATCAAAGAGGAGGCGAGGGGCCCGGTCATGGTCATGGTCATGGTCATGGTCAGACCGTCATTAGCAGGAGGAGACGCTGATGTGAGGAGCTGCTCCTCCTCCTCCTCCTCTGTCTGTGCGTCACATGTCACTCCAGTCTTAACCTAATTACCAACTTAACATTTATCTTAATTACCCCCACAGCCCCCTCCAGCTTAATTAACCTAATCAATAATTAATTTAAATATCACTTTTTTAATTAATTATTGTTGCATTGCAGCTAATTAGCCATGCTAATTAATGGAGTGTCTCTGTATCCCTCTGTGTCAGATCAGATTCAGAAGAGTCGGAGTCTTTGTTTACGGCTCGTCCTCGTTATCGTCCTGCTCATCCTCGTTATCGGCCCGCTCCACCTCGTTATGGGCCTGCTTGTCCTCGTTATCGTCTTGCTCGTCCTCGTTTTCGTCCTGCTCATCCTCGTTATAGGCCTGCTCGTCTTCGCCATCAGCCTGCTCGTCCTCGTTTTGGGCCTTCTCGTTCTTGTTATCTGCCTGCTCGTCCATGTTATAGGCCTGCTCGTCCGTGTTATAGGCCTGCTCGTCCTCTTTATCGGCCTGCTAGTCCTCGTTATGCGCCTGCTCATCCTCGCCATCTGCCTGCTCGTCCGTGTTATAGGCCTGCTCGTCCTCGCCATCAGCCTGCTCGTCCTCGCCATCAGCCTGCTCGTCCTCGGCTGATTAGAGTCTGCAGAGCTGAGGTTTAAAACTCAAACTCACTGTTCTCCATTATGAGCTCTTTCCCGCTAAGGCTGAAGTTTCAGAGGAGTTAACAGGATGTTAATCTGCAGAGTCCATGAGGCTCATGCTGCCTCCTCCTCCTCCTGCAGCTGCAGCTTTGTCGCCGCTCCTGTCAGAAAGTTTAGTCCAGAACTTCCACCAGGAGAAGACGAGGAAAGTCTGATGCTCTAAATGTTTGGATCATTTTCTCTTTCTGTCGCTTTAATAAATAAAATAATGCCTCACACTGGACTTGTTGTTTTATTGTCCAGCCAAAGAAACATCACCTCAGATATGAACTGAACTGTCCAATCAGAGGCCAGCAGCATAAGGCCAGGTCTCAGCAGGAACACAAAGGAGTTATATTTTATATTTATTTTTATTTTCTCCAGTCTGTCTCTTTAGTCGTCAAAGTTTGCCTTAAAACAAACCCTGGCTGTGTCTGCAGTCAGACTCTGGATTATTTTTCTGTGTTACAGTCTGCAGGGAGGACATCAGATCAAACATGTGCACACATTTACATCAGGACCAGGGAGCTGCAGGTCACCGCTGTAGGGGGCGGAGCCTGTGATCGGTCACATACTTTAACATGTTTATCCTGCTGCAAACACGCTTAATTCATCAATAAACGTGTTCTTTCTGCTCAAAACATGCCTACTCTGTTCTTAATATGTTTGTTTCTGCTGTAAAGACATTAATTAAAATTTTAAATATGTTTAACTCCCAGCTCAACTGTGTAAAAGCAAAAAAGCCATAATTACATCATTATTTTTGTAAATACTTAACCATTTACTGAGATATATAAATATATACATGTACCTACATAAATATATATTTATTTAATCTCTTATTCATCACACACATTTTTAATATATCTGCCAAACTCAATATCTTCTAGTTTAAGATATTTTTGCTGTTTTATTTATAAACATTTTCTGATCAATTTTGTCTTAATGTTTTGTGCATTTTTCTGTCATCACATAATCAGTTAGCTTTTGAAGCCTTTTAATCCCCCACCATAAAAAAAAAAAGTTTTTTGGTTTGTTTGTAGTTTTCTCTGCTCTCTGAAATGTTCACAGAATCAAACAATAACTTGATTTGTTCTGATTTTTAAAACATTATCACTGAATTTATTGATGATCTCTGCCAAACAGTTGAGCTGTAGTTAAAGGGTTAAACATTTATTTATGCTGTAAGGATAAAAATCTGCTTCAAATATGTTTCAACTGCTATAACCATGTTTAACTGAAATATGTTTTTAGATAGATAGATATTTTTTATTTATGTGTCTTGCACATTTAGGTGCCCAGCCCTCACGGGTTTATGAGACACGTAAATACAGTTGCAGTGTTACCAGGACATAAATTCACAACAGTCACCAAGTTCAGGATCTTTTCTCAGCTCACTATAAAACAACACGCTCTGCCTTTTTCTCCCAAGCTTTGAAAACAAACTCTGCTAAAGCAAAAGTTCCTTTTCTGAAACAGAACTCAAGTTTTCATAGTCATCAAACAGAAATAAATCCAACATTAATCAGACATTTTTCTGAAAAATATCTTTCTCAGTTCCCCCATTTATGCTGTAAATATATATCTCTCTGTTGTAAACACATGTATATAGATCTGTTATAAATATATATTTATATTTTTCTGTTGTAAACATGTCTGTTTCTGTTTTAAAAATGTTTGCTCTACTTTAAACATGTTCGTGTCAGCTTGTTCATTCCTGATGTCCATTTTTAAAACATCTCTGTTCACATAAACACCTTTAAATGATTATTACCTTTAACTTTGTCCACGATCTGATTATTTTTCATTTACTTTAAAAAGCTGTCTTACCTTCATGTCTGTGTCCGTACCACCATGCCTGACTGGTGTTCTGGTTAAACTTGTGACCGTGTTGACTGGAGACAGCATGAATCTAAAACCTTTATCTGTTCATGTTAGTAAAAGTTTTACAGGCACTCAAGTTGTGTTCAACAACAAACCTGTTTTTAACCGCCGTGGCCCCCCGTGGAGATCCAACAAGAACCCAACCGCTTCAGTCTAACCTGACAGAGCTGAGCCTGATGCTCTTCCACCACACAAACACCACCGCACATCTTTATGGAGCAGACGGAGCTGTAACACCAGGCTCTGAATATCTGCAGCCCAGTGATCCAGCCCGAGTCCATCCTCTGTTTTTATTTTAATTCAGCTTAAATATCAGAGAATGACGTCTTTATTCAAGGGTCAAACTTCAGTCAATTAAAAAAAAGAACAAAAAAATGATTTTTACAGATACAGGCAGGAATAAGGTGTGGCTCTCACCAGGTGTTCAGTGTTTATTTGTGTTGTGTATGTATTTCTTGACTGTATGATTTTTTGTTAGTGGCATGTACGTGTATGTCTGTGTAAGTATATCTATCTATATATATATTAATAAGGCATGTATGGTTGATTACTTTGTATGAGATTTAGCAATTTAGCTCATATCAAACAGGAAATGGAATAAATGACTTTTAATGGAGAAGGAGTGCGATAAAATAAGTTTGTACTTCTGAAATCAGTCGGTGTTATTTTCTACAGAGGAGACTTTAATTTCTTCTGTATTGGTATTTTGCTACTTTTGTGTAAATGTCATGTTTAACATTTATTTTTGAAATAAACTACTACTATTTGTCAATGTCACATGTAAACATGCTCTCAGCACAGCGGGGTTGTGGTGGTTACCGTGGCGATAACAGAGCAGTGTGATGTAAATAGTGCAGAGAGGGAAGCTTAGACTGGCAGGTAAAGAGCTGAGACGTGGATCACTGAGGCCGTCGGTTACTGCTGCTCGCTCTCAGGCCGGCGTGTGCTGCGGTGGAGTGTGCGGCGGTGGAGTGTGCGGCGGTGGCATGTGCGGCGGTGGCATGTGCAGCAGTGGCGTGCTGCTGGCTGCAGCCTCGTGTGACGCAGAGCCCAAACAGGCTGAATTTAATGACATGGAGGACAATTATTGTGCATCCCACGACGGCCGGCACTAATTTAATAAGTTATGCGTTTGTTCGGTGTTCCTACCCTCCAGCCTCATCAGCAGCCCCCCCCCCCCCCCCATGCCTCCATTATGATAAGCTGTGGCTTAATTAATTTAATAGGGTCAGGAGTTATTACCACCTCCACTGCACTCACTGTGTTAGCAGGAAGCATCACCTCCATTATGGCTTCTTCCCTTCACCGCACATATTCCTGAGACTCCCTCCAGGTGAGCGGCGAGGAGCACACGGCGAGGTGTGCACGGTGAGATGTGCACTGTAAGGAGGGTGCAGCTGAGCGTGGTGTCGATTTAGTCTGCAGAATATTCACCGTTTTATTTCAGAAACAAGAGTTGATTGAGATAAAGCTCTGACTTCCCACCATCACCATAAACTGAACATAGCTCTGAGTAAAACACCATCATTAATAAAAACCACACATGGGCCAAAATATTAAAAACACAGCTCTCAGAGTATCTACATCCAAACATCCACCTACCTAACTTCAGGAATGTTTGCACACCCTCACACAAAAACAGAAGAAAAAGTGAAATATTCATGTAGAAATGTAGTCATTAATTAAACAGCCACATGAACACTGAAGCCGTTATTACACACAACAAACACAATTAAAACACCAAGAAAAAAAGGACAAGAAAAATCTAAATCTCTACAGAAAGCCACACAAACAAATGCAGAGAGCTGAGATTTAGATTTTTCCATAGACACCAAATATTCTAAAAACCAAACTCAGGACACAGACCGAGATAAAGCCCTTTTTATTTAACTGTCTTAGGCCTCAATGGAAGCTTCACATTATCAAATATTACAGTTTTTAGGCTTATTTAAAGACATTTTTGAGTTAAAAAAAAATTGTCAGAACAATAATCCAAAACAGCTTATTAGGTGGGGAAGTGTTACATTTACATCATAAACACTTTATTTGTCAAATTTGGCTTTTGACAAGATACAAATATTTCTGACCTTTGGCTCAGTATGCTCTGTTTTTAAATCCTCGTCCGACCATATTGTTATTAAACCTCTAAGTTTGCTCTGCATCACTTTATAACAACAGTCCTTTGCAGAGATGATGTACAAATATTTTATTATTCATTTTTAGAGTTTTACAGCCACTCCAGAATCATTTCCAAAGAGATATTCACAATAAAAAAACTAGGTGAGGATGAAATTCTCTAATTATTCTGACTTCTATCTTCATTTACTCTGTCCCAGTAACACATATACTAATAATTCACATCTTTGATTATGACACTAGAATAATTCAAACAGACCTTGTGGTTGCAGAGATTCACTCTTTTCTTTATGAGGATGTCATCTGAGAGCAGAAGGCTTAAAAATGAGCTGAACAGGTTAATAAGGAGACATTAGACCACTAAGGGTCCAAATACTGGCCCCTGATTGGCTGTGGCACATTTATGAGGAGGTGGGAACAGGCGATACAAACTTTTTAATCCTGTTATTATTCAGCGTGCTGCTGCGGGGCCACCTCGTGTCAATGAGCAGAGAGAGAATGCAAAGCAGATGTTAGAGTTAAAGAGTCGACAGATTCAGAAGAGCTGATCGATGCAGCCGAGCGTTTGCTCTGTGGCTCTGGAGTTCAGCAAGGATGTGAACGTAAAGATATCAGAGCTTCAGGGAGCTCTGAAGAAGTCTGCTCTCTCGTTTGTGGGCCAGCATTATTTTTTTTCTCCTTTTTTACAAACTTTCTTTTTGATTTTTCAAACAGGTCAATGAACAGACATTCATGATCAAGGCTTACGATCAAACAGGGTCTCCCCATCAAACATCAAACAAATAAATGACAAATTCAACCACAACCAACAGAATCAAGGTTTGTGTTACACTGTTACAACCCAAAGAAAAGCCCTCCATACATCTATAAAGAGACTCCAGGCCAGGATGAAGCTCTTACAGATTTTATATTTTAATGTCTTAACATTTCTGAATGTAAAAAGGATCTTCAACCAGTGTGAGAGAGACGGAGCATTATTGAATAGAATCAGTCTGCAGGCCAAAGAGGCAAAAGCACGAGCATTTTAAACTTGGAGGTGGTTAGCCAAAGAGCTGTGTATTGATTTGGGAAAACAAATCTCTGCCTCCAGAGTTCACCGAGAGAGGGACACCGCCAAAACACAACGATAAAACTGACCAGCTGACAGCTGATTAAAGATCTGAAGAGCTGAAAACTGAAAACGTTGAAGCTCCAGGATGGGCTGCCTATGGCAGAATACCTGCTAAAGCCAATCAGTGCGAGCATCAACATCATGTTTCATGCTTTTACTGCTCACATACATGGCAGCTTTGAGTCTGTGCAGCCGTGTTTTAAAACTCTAAAGGATGCTTCAGAATCTTTGTCTCTCACTGGAGTTTAAAAACAGTTCAGCATTTGTAACAGCGCTGTGCTTCTGCCTTTTGGACATTTTGACATTTTCTCTGTGTCATTTTATGACTGATGGAGAAAATGAGGAGCAGAAGACCTGTGGACACCTGAGGTGGAGAGCATAACATCTCTACATTAATATCGTCTATGTGCAAAACAAAAAACAAAAACAAAACTAGAAAAGCACTCAGAGAGTGCAGACATCCGCCAGCACCACAGTCCTCTCCTATATTGTGATTTTTATCATAAATATTAGTCCTACCTTTAATTAATTTAAATATTTAGATTCCTTGACCATGGAAACATACCATTAGCAACTGGATTCATAATGATATCTATTTTAGTTCAGTAGTTATTCACCAAAATCAGATTTTTGGTCATGGCGGATCCAGACGCTGATCCAGATCAACACCAAAGTTGAATCACTTCTTCCTTTTCCCATGCTGAACATTTCCTGAAAATTTCATCAAAATCCATCCATAACTTTTTGAGTAAATTTGTTCGCAGACAGACAAACTTTCCAGAAAACATGACCTCCATAGCGGAGGTAAAAAGCACTCGGAGAGCTCAGACCTCCGCCACGAAAACTTCTCTGATATCAAAGCTGTTACACCACTTCATTTAAATGTTCAATGGAAACACTGCAGTGATGTTCTGCTCGGTTATCTCTATGCTCTTGTGTTTTATCTGGATTTGTATGATTGTGTTTTTTATGCTTCATGTTTTTTTACCTGCCTGCATATCAAACTTTCCCTTAAAGTGAAGTTAAAGTTAAAGACTAATAAAAGACTTTAAATACTCCACGACACCAGACTGCTGACACAGACAGATCCCTGGTCCACCCAAACAGAAGTCCACAGCTGTCTGTAATTTAACTAAAGCTGAAATCCTTCACATGAAACTGAAACTGAGCAGAGTCAGGATCTAACCTCTGAGCCCTGAAAACATCAATGTGAGGAAACAAGACAAGTGTGAGACATAATTAAAGACAATAGTAAGAGGAAAGTTACTTTTTATTAACCTTTTTTTTACTAAACTGATTGATCTTACATTTTTACACGTAACACTTTAACGTCATAAAACCTCAAATATTTCCTCAAACTTTCAGAGACAGAAAATCAAAGTTTTCACAGCTGCAGTGACACATGTCAGGACGTGGCTCAGTTTGGATAATGATGGGAACAAATAGAGATCATTAAAGGCTGGGGAGGTAAACAGGACCTGCTCACATCAGCAAAGCCCGCCCACTCCATCTTCTGATTGGCCTGAGCTTAACGTGATAGACAGAATGATTATTATCTATCAGCCTTTGAGTCTGTGAAATGTGCTGCCCTCCTCCATAAACCAGAGTAAAATACCCTGTACAGTGTGAGGCAAGAAAACAAACAAACAAACAAACAGCTGATGTCATCCTCCCATTCCACATCTGCCTTTGCCCCTTTTGTTTGCTCCTGTACTCGTCTCTGGCTCTTGTCAGATTTCCTGCTGCTTAACAGAAGGTTTTTTCTTGAGCCATGATGGAGGGATTCATGATTGGTTATATGGATTCATGTTGGTGTTGGATGGATATATTTGTATATATATGTATATGTGTATCTTTATATGTATATATGTATCTATGCATATATGTGTATCCATAAAATGAAGAGCTTTATGCTCTATTGTAAAGAGTCCTGAGATAACACTTGTTATAAATTCGAGCAATACAAATAAAGATTGACGATTGATTGATCCTGTCCAATGCAAACAAACAAACAAACAAACAAACAGACAAACAGACAAACAGCCTCTGTGGTCCTGTCCAGGCTGACCGAGGCTGTCTGGTGGTTGACCTCGTGGCTCGTCTCCTCTGCTTTGACAGTGAAATCAGGCGGACGCTCTGATTGGTGCTTTGTTTATCTAAATTCCGGTGGTTTCCGCCCGTTGGAGCCTCTGCTGTTGTCTGGTTTCCTCTTAAACACTGTGTGGGTGCTGTCTCTCATGTCCATCGTCTGTTTCAGATCTTTAATGACAGAGCAGGTCTGATGCAGCAGAGGAAGGACAGAGTCTGAGTTATGGAGGCAGAGAGGAGTGTTTCCTCCTCTGGTCCGTGCCCTTGCCTTTCCCAGGGTCGTATATTTCCATCTGTCAGCTGGAGCGGGGTGAGCGCTCTGCATGCTGCTCATGCATCCATGATTAGCTGCTTCAAGCAGCTCTGACTGAGGGCGGATTAGGAGAGGAGGGCACAAACACTTCCCCTGCTTTGTTATTAGTCTCTAAATATACGTTTACTGGAGATTGAACATGATTTATTCAGCCCGCCGCCCTCCTCTGATACCACGGCTTATTAAAACGGAACAGGCTCTCATACCCAGGCTCGTGTCTGCACATCCACGGCGTTATAGCTTTCTGGAGTGGAACATTGTTGCCCGGAGCACCGGCTCTCTGTATGAGTTTCATTCTCCACTGCAGGTCTGTAAAAGCCAGACATGAAATAAACTCTGAAGTCTGAAGCTGCAGACGCTCCCGAGCACCGGCCCACGGTCACGCTGCAGATCCTGCAGCCTCACAAAGGCCACAACCGGAGCGTGGCGTCCACATTTGAATAGAGTTTGAATAGGACCTTGAGCGTGTGCGGTCAGGTCATTATGAGCGGGAACATGGAGCTGGGATCAAACAGCAGAGAGCTGAGCGAGGACTGAGGACAGACAGGAGGGCGGAGAAGTTTAGACCAGTCCATGTCTGCAGGAGAGAGAGTCTCAGAGTCCTCAAAGAGAGACACTCAGACAGCTGTGAACGCCGAGGAAACCACACAGGAGCTCCACTGAGGCTACCAGAGTAATCTGATTACTCCTGTAAGCTTTAAATCTGTCTTAAAGGTGCCACTTACTTTCCCTGAATCCTCCTCTGAATACAGAGCTCTTCAGAGTTCACCTGTTCACAGTAGGGGAGGTCTGTGCTGGATCAGAGTGTTTCAGATCTGCTGCTCCTGCAGACTGGACTGAGCTGCAGGACGAACTAAACAGAAAAAAACATGAAGCCTGACGCAGCAGGAAGGTTCAGACTGACAAACATGATGAAGAGAGAGACACCAAACTGACACTCTGATGTTTTAGACTGAAGTGTCTGAAACTTCCCTCATCAGAGTCCATCTCTAAAGCTGCCGACACACCGCACGCTACTTGTACTACCTCGGCGATCTCTCTCCATGCAAAGTCAATGTGCAGCCGCGATGGGGCGGGGCTAACCCTCCCTCGATGCCACAGTTGCTTTTCACACTACCACATAGCTTGTCGCGCGATGTGAAAGTAAAAAAAAGTTGATCAATCAGCGGTGTGTGCACGTGTGACGGTACCCTAGACACACAGTTATTTATCTGGACTACAGAGTAACAATCCATGTCCCTGTGGAAACATTAGTCAGTGAGGACATTAGTTCTGCCTAGACGGACTGTGGTAAACTCACAGATGATGCTGCTGCATCATCAGCTGCAGTGTTTTGTGGTTGGTAGGAGGGTGTAAAAGAAACAGTTGAATAATGTCAGCTTATACATCCTATCATATGATCTATGATATGACCCCAGTGTGACGTCACAGAGCCACGGCGATGATGGTGACCATCAGAGAGAAGATCTTCCATCATGAAGCTAAACTCTGGTGACCTGTGCTCTAATGACAGTCTTCACTTTTCAAAGAAGCTGTTTGATTAGAAAGGTTAACGTCGTCTCTTCTGTGTAATAACTCTGAATAACTCTGATGATGTTTGTTAGCAGCAGCTGATCTCACAGTCATCGTATCACAGCTCCATTAGCAGCAGAGTAAATGAGAACAAGCAGATTCTGTTTTCCTTCTTTAAAGAGGACGAGCAGCGTCTGAGAACGTCTGACCTCCATCACAGCTCCAAAGACAGGGCTGACACACAGAGCAGAGGCCTGACAGAGGTGTTCATCTCTGTCCTCGCAAACATGGCGGTCGTTTTTAAACACATCACACGTCAGAGCTTCACGGTCAAAAGAAAATGTGTTTAAACCTTTAGTCAAACTTCACAGAGAGGAAAACTTCAGCATGTTTATCGAACTCTCCTGGTCTGACGAAGACGTTTACTCTTGATCTTCATCACCTGCAGCAGCTCGGAGGATTGTGCCGTCGCCATGTTCCTCTTTGTTTCGCTGCCGGGACAGGTGGCGGCGACCGGGGACCCGACCTGTCGCAGCATCCATTAACAGGCCGACATCAAACAGACGAGGGGCGGCCATAAAGGACAACATGGCTGCTCTGCTGTCAGAGGCTGTTTACTGCTCGCTGCCGCCATCCGTCCAGCTGATGGGCCCTGAAGTCGAGCTGAGCCGGACACAGATCAGGACGGATGGATGACCTTGGACCTGTGTGTGTGTGTGTGTGTGTGTGTGTGTGTGTGTGTGTGTGTGTGTGTGTGTGTGTGTGTGTGTTATTCTGCTCACACTCACAAACACGCTGTGGGCTCTGTGGTGATGACAGAAAAGAGGTTTTTATTTGACTATTGGTCCTTTTCCACGAGCACACCTTGGCCCTACTCTACTCTGCTCTACTCGATTAGCAGCGTGTTTCCACTAGCCTGGTACCTCCTAAAACAAGCTAGTTTTAGTACCTACTCCGCTCTGGTTCCAAGTGAGCTGAGTCCATACTAAAAGATGATGTCACCGACTGCTGGCTACTGATTGGTCAGACAATGTCGTCATCGTATCTATCTATCTATCTATCTATCTGTCTGTCTGTCTGTCTATCTATCTATCTATGTGTCTGTCTATCTATCTATCTATCTATCTATCTATCTATCTATCTATCTATCTATCTATCTATCTATCTATCTATCTATCTATCTATCTATCTATCCATCTATCTATCTATCTGTCTGTCTGTCTGTCTATCTATCTATCTATCTATGTGTCTATCTATCTATCTATCTGTCTGTCTGTCTGTCTGTCTGTCTGTCTATCTATCTATCTATCTGTCTGTCTGTCTGTCTGTCTGTCT
>JAZDUH010000395.1:13765000-13772500 GCA_036419115.1 Scarus forsteni
TGAATGCAGACGGCAGTTGAATTTGCACTACACTGTTTTTTTTCC
The DNA here is from genome assembly GCA_036419115.1 of Scarus forsteni. Classification (NCBI taxonomy): domain Eukaryota; kingdom Metazoa; phylum Chordata; class Actinopteri; order Labriformes; family Labridae; genus Scarus; species Scarus forsteni. Next base: position 13,765,046 of record JAZDUH010000395.1, read on the forward strand.
TTACCCTGGAAATCTTTACACTTGAGTGGTGCCGTTTCAGGAGAGTTAGCATGTTTGACGTGCTGTCTGAAAATACCCGACCTCAGACGAACAGTATCAGCACACCGCCGTCGTTTTATCCACCTGTCTTTCTCCGTGAATATTTCACCAGGAAGCCAAAGTGTTCCCAAACAGGAGATTTCAGCGATGGGGGAGGGTCTTCAAGCTCCGATTGGTTGTTAGCAGTAGCCATGATGCACAATTCAGACACAAGCTCCTGTGGTTACAGAAGCTCTTTGATATTCGTCTTCTGATTGGCTCGCCATGGGACGTCACGTCCTCATGATATTTACATGATTGCAGGAGCACCAATCACAGACCACTTTCCTCATAAATGTTAAAAAGCCTTCCCTAACCACGCCAATCGTAGACGAGTACCCCCGTGAATATTAAAGAGCCATGTGCAGCGGCTAACGTAAACCTACCGCACTTGTTCGAGTACAGCACTGTGCTGAACCAAACGTCCTTTTGGAGCGGTTCAGCACGGATACATGTACCGATACACCCCTACTTCTGTAGGATCTACATCTGCACATGTGAGTCACAGAGACCCTGATGCAGTCATGTTAAACCAAAGTTTGTCTGACACGCTAACGCTCTGCCAGTCTGTTAGCAACACAACAGCTCAGCACAAACTGATGAACACACGGGGATGAAACTTTAGAGAAGGTCAATCAGGGGTCATTTCAAAGATCTGGATCGAGTGAGGGATCTGACAGTTTGGGACAACAGTGTGGAAAATGGAAATAGGTTTGAGCTGAGCTCACTGCCTGATAATCATTTAAAGTAAATAAAGAGTCGATGTCAGCCTGACGCTGTTAGAGACAATCATAGACCTGGATCTGATCTCCACCTCAGACCTGAGCCGGTCTGCAGGGCTCTTCAGGTCACAGGTGCTGCTGTTTGGATCAAACTCTGTTTATTGTAATTATGAATGTACGTCAGGGATTGAAATGCTCTGTTTTAGGGCACATCCAATCTATCCACATGAAACAGAACACCCCAAATATGAAATTGTTGTTTGCATAATCCTAATTAATCCTGAAAGAGAAACCATTACAGCAGGAAGCTGAGAGCTCTCACATTATCTCAGTTTGTTCAGCCGTGATTTTACTTTTCTTTCTGTTAACATAAGAGACAGTGAGCAGGCAGACAGACGGGGAGATGTTGGAGAGATTTATGAAGCTTCTTCTTCAGCTTCAGCCGAGGACGTGACGGTCAAACAGAGCTCACATGAGCAGAAAAGGAAGGTTTAAAAATCATTTAACATGGTGCTAAATAAACTCTGACCGGGCTGCAGAGTGGAGATGATCTATGATAGATCCAGTCCATGTTTATACAGCCGCAGCAGGTAAGGATGATCTATGATAGATCCAGTCCATGTTTATACAGCCGCAGCAGGTAAGGTAGAATATATCAGAGTTTTATTATACTCTGTTTTTATGCTCAAAGTAAAATCTTTGTCATGTCTGAGGAGAAACTCCGTGTTAGTACAGATGTGTTTTAATCTGAAGTTTTTACCAGCTGTGTCGTTTTCATCTTCAGTTCAGTTAAGTCCACGTCACACCTCTAAACCTGTTCAGCTCTGACTAAAGATGTGTCCTGTTTTCATTCATTCATTTAGCCAGAGTTCAATGTTCAAACCAGCCAAATGTCAAAGGTTAAGTTTCAACTTTCTCAGAATTTCACCTCAGACTGGCCATGTGTGATATTCATGTTTAAACTTTTAAAATCTGTTTATGATGAGTCAGCAGTTAACTCCACACGAGCTGTGATAAAAACAGACGAACGACCACGAGGACGTTCACCAGGTTTTGATGATTAATCAGCGTTGGCCAAATATCAGCTAATATGACCAGCTCTACTCTTCCTCTTCCTTCTCTCTTCCTCTTCCTCTCCTCTTCCTCTCCTTTCCTCTCTCCTCTCCTCTTCCTCTCCTCTTCCTCTCCTCTCTCCTCTTCCTCTCCTCTTCCTCTCCTGATGGCTCTCTTATCTCCTCTTCATTCAGCTGAATAGAGGCACAGAGGAAAGCCCTGCAGCTCCTGTTGGTGTGATTTATTAGATCCATTTGTCCTGCTGCTGTGGATGGAGCGGGTGGAGATGGTGGAGATGGTGGAGATGGTGGAGATGGTGGAGAGAGGAGCTTCTGTGTGGACTTTCTGCCTCCAGGCTGAAGCCCACTCTCCTCTGCTTCATTTTCACCTGTTTGGATGAAGGTGACCTGCTGATGCTGATCAGGTCACAGCTGAGCCTCTAAATGATCTGAAGAGTTCATCTCTGCTGGAGGAATCATTTAAACCAGAGGACAGACCATTATGTCTCTTTTTTATTATATCTCCTGTTTTTGATTTATTTCCTGTTGTGTTATTTTCTCTGTTTTATTGACGGATTGAAGGGTAATTGTTGGATGAATGAATGAACTAACAAGAGGTAATTATGGAGAGGTGAATGCAGTTATGGAACATTTTTATTTATTTAACCAGGCTAATCCTAAGGGGGCTGGACAACACAGCTCAACATCAATGAGAGTAATATAAAATAATAACAAAACATCAGCAGGGGCACACAGACAGTTTGGTGTGAAGAGTTTTTAGTAAAGATTTTAAAACAATCAGAGACACGAGGTTCTGGAGTTTAAATTCAGTCTGCAGATTATGTAACGATGTGCCAGAATGAGGACCCAAAAGCAGAAACTAAGACCAGCAGGCCTGAATCAGTCCGTTTAGAAACAGGGTCGATACTCAGGAGGTCAAAAGGAAACCAGGCAGAGGTACATAGACGGCAGGCAATCTCGAAAAACAGAGGCAAAAAACTGGTCAGAATCACTGGGAAGGCTAAACAGATAAACGCCTGAGAGTAATGCACGCTAGGAAACAAGACGATCTCACACAGAACACTAAGACCCAATCCACACAAAGACAGAACGCTTAACAGTTTAAAAAACGATCGTCATAAAGATGAAGGTGTCTCAGAAAATGTGTGCGTCTCCATGAATGCTCTTGATACGCATGAAGACGCGGTAAAACACATGCCAGACCACTAGGGGCGCTGTGATGATATGACGGAAACAGGTGAAAAAACAGTGGGCATGCGCACTTGCAGCAAAAGTTGTAAACAGAGATTGTGATAAAGTGATCATAAAGTGCTGTAATGTGTCCTCGATCACTAGCTTCATCAGCACATATGCTGCACCATACACCGCCATTGTTGTTGTCGTTGTCGTGTGTGGCGCATGCGTGTCAATGAAGATATGAAACTATGACGTAAGCGTATCTGAAAAGTTACAGAGAGCCAGTAATCACAGAGCTGCGTATATGGCATTTAAAAATCTTTACACTCTGGAACCTGGTTTCAAAAATGATCGTTTACAGACCCCCAAAACGCCGTCTTCGTATGGATGATACACAGATTCAGCAAAAAACGTATGCATTAAGACCTCTGTTTGTCTTCATGTGGATGGGGCCTAAGAGTGAGTGAACTAAAAACACGAGGGAAGGGGATCTTCAGCCAGGATCACCAGGTGCAGGCACTCAGACAATCAACACAGGTGAGACACATGAGGATGATTAGGAAGCAGGGCTGCAGGTAAGGATGGGCAGGAAGGAGTGATCTGAAAGGAAAACACAAGGTAAGTAACCAAAATAAAAGCAGGAAACGACAAACTGGAAACATGAGGGAAAGAAAATAACTTAACTAGCCTGGAGATGTGACAGGTTAATCCAGCTCAGTTTGGACTTTGGGAAAAACAAACTGCACAAAGTCAGTGTGTGACCCATCCTTTACAACGAGCAGAGAGGAAAGGTCGTCTAGAACGTTATCTAAATCTGCTTTATAGGTATGAACACACCAAAGTCCTTAGAGACATGAACTCAGAGAAGTCCAGTTATGGTTAGAGTATAAGGTACAGAATCACTAAAATAAGATTATGTGTCAACAGTCTGGTAGTTTTCTTCTTAATTTTTAGGATTTAAATATCAAACTGGATTGGGGGGGGGGGGGGGGGGGTATGTGCTGGTAGCCACAGAGTGGCGAGCACACACACACACACACACACACACACATACACACACACACACACACACACACACACACACACACACACACACACACACACACACGCACACACGGAAATCCTGTGGGCTCATGCTGAAGACCACAAAACCACAACCACCTTCATCTGAGTGAGAGAAGGCATTTACAGGCCTGAGCTGCACAAAAAGAAGAGCTGCTGATGTAGTTTAGAGTTAGATCTGCCTCACTGATGTAGTTTAGAGTTAGATCTGCATCACTGATGTAGTTTAGAGTTAGATCTGCATCACTGATGTAGTTTAGAGTTAGATCTGCCTCACTGATGTAGTTTAGAGTTAGATCTGCATCACTGATGTAGTTTAGAGTTAGACCTGCCTCACTGATGTAGTTTAGAGTTACATCTGCCTCACTGATGTAGTTTAGAGTTAGATCTGCCTCACTGATGTAGTTTAGAGTTAGATCTGCCTCACTGATGTAGTTTAGAGTTAGATCTGCATCACTGATGTAGTTTAGAGTTAGATGTGCCTCACTGATGTAGTTTAGAGTTAGATCTGCATCACTGATGTAGTTTAGAGTTAGATCTGCATCACTGATGTAGTTTAGAGTTAGATCTGCCTCACTGATGTAGTTTAGAGTTAGATCTGCCTCACTGATGTAGTTTAGAGTTACATCTGCCTCACTGATGTAGTTTAGAGTTACATCTGCCTCACTGATGTAGTTTAGAGTTAGATCTGCCTCACTGATGTAGTTTAGAGTTAGATCTGCCTCACTGATGTAGTTTAGAGTTAGATCTGCCTCACTGATGTAGTTTAGAGTTAGATCTGCCTCACTGATGTAGTTTAGAGTTAGATCTGCCTCACTGATGTAGTTTAGAGTTAGATCTGCATCACTGATGTAGTTTAGAGTTAGATCTGCATCACTGATGTAGTTTAGAGTTACATCTGCCTCACTGATGTAGTTTAGAGTTACATCTGCCTCACTGATGTAGTTTAGAGTTACATCTGCCTCACTGATATAGTTTAGAGTTAGATCTGCCTCACTGATGTAGTTTAGAGTTAGATCTGCATCACTGATGTAGTTTAGAGTTACATCTGCCTCACTGATGTAGTTTAGAGTTACATCTGCATCACTGATGTAGTTTAGAGTTACATCTGCATCACTGATGTAGTTTAGAGTTAGATCTGCCTCACTGATGTAGTTTAGAGTTACATCTGCCTCACTGATTTAGAGTTAGATCTGCCTCACTGATGTAGTTTAGAGTTACATCTGCATCACTGATGTAGTTTAGAGTTAGATCTGCATCACTGATGTAGTTTAGAGTTAGATCTGCCTCACTGATTTAGAGTTAGATCTGCCTCACTGATGTAGTTTAGAGTTAGATCTGCCTCACTGATTTAGAGTTAGATCTGCCTCACTGATGTAGTTTAGAGTTACATCTGCATCACTGATGTAGTTTAGAGTTACATCTGCATCACTGATGTAGTTTAGAGTTACATCTGCATCACTGATGTAGTTTAGAGTTACATCTGCATCACTGATGTAGTTTAGAGTTAGATCTGCATCACTGATGTAGTTTAGAGTTAGATCTGCATCACTGATGTAGTTTAGAGTTACATCTGCATCACTGATGTAGTTTAGAGCTAGATCTGCATCACTGATGTAGTTTAGAGCTAGATCTGCATCACTGATGTAGTTCAGAGTTAGATCTTCATCACTGATGTCGTTTAGAGTTACATCTGCCTCACTGATGTAGTTTAGAGTTAGATGTGCCTCACTGATGTAGTTTAGAGTTACATCTGCCTCACTGATGTAGTTTAGAGTTAGATGTGCCTCACTGATGTAGTTTAGAGTTACATCTGCCTCACTGATGTAGTTTAGAGCTAGATCTGCCTCACTGATGTAGTTTAGAGTTAGATCTGCATCACTGATGTAGTTTAGAGTTAGATCTGCCTCACTGATGTAGTTTAGAGTTACATCTGCCTCACTGATGTAGTTTAGAGCTAGATCTGCCTCACTGATGTAGTTTAGAGTTAGATCTGCCTCACTGATGTAGTTTAGAGTTAGATCTGCCTCACTGATGTAGTTTAGAGTTAGATCTGCCTCACTGATGTAGTTTAGAGTTAGATCTGCCTAGATTTCTTGTATTATGAAGATGTTTACCTTTTTTTTTACAGAAAGTGTAGGTCTTGATATGTTTTAGGCTGTGACCTTTCTAATTTAAGAAAAAATAGAAATAGATGTAATTTTTTTACTTGATGTGCAGGCATTTAATTCTTGGCTGGGACGTCTTTAATTTAATAGAAAAAAATATAATTTTGCTCTGTTAGCATTTTCATGAATTCAATTTCAGGTTTTCTGTTCTTAATTTGGAATAAAGGCCAAAAATTAATTTCTGAGGACTAATTTATCTAATGGAAAGGGAGCTAGCTGTGTATTCCATAAAAGATAACCTGCATTAGAAACATGGATGATAAATACTGTTGAAAGTATAGAAATGTGGACATAAGGGGAGGCTATGAGACACAAACTGGACTTCAGTTTGGACCTGTTACTGGAGGAAATTTAATCAACTGGATCTCAGTGACTTAATTAATTCAATTAATAATTGAATCCCCCTTGACTAGACACATGTTATTTGATAAACTCAAAGCATTTTAAGTCTATATTTGTACCCGGAGCACTTTTTGCTTCACAGGTCTCCTCGTGCACCAGCTGAGTCCTCACAGTCTGAGCACTGACATCAGGTTTAAACAGCCCTCCACAGTCCGTCTCCATCCTCAGCTTGTCATGAGTGTTTTCGCCTCTGCCTGGTATTCCCCAGAGCCTCCCCGTCCTCCCCCGTCCTCCCCCCCCTCGGTCATGTCCTCCTCTCCTCTGCTTCTCTTTGTGTTGATGGAGAAAGGGTAACATTTGGATTGGTTCAGACCGAATATCTGAGAAAAGGCCAGGCTGACATTTCACACAGCTGCTACACTTTATTACAGCTTGTGTGTGCGTGCATGTGTGTGTGTGTGTGTGTGTGTGTGTGTGTGTGTGTGTGTGTGTGTGTGTGTGTGTGTGCACGTGAGCTCGTGCACGCTCTGCAGGGATCTTCCAGCCTGTTTAATGGGAGCAGATATGCAGAGAGATGAAGATCTGGTTTACAGATTGAAGAATGCCTCTGCTTCTCCTCTGCATGCTCTCGTCTTATTAACCTCATTCCTTCTTTTTTCCTAGCATTCCTTGAGCCTCTGCTCCTCTTCTCATCATCGCACAGGGCCCCGTGGAAGATTGATTTGCATGTGAGTGTGTAGATTTCATGTCGGGCTGCTCCTCGGCTGTTGTTCTTGTCTCATGAAGTAAAAACACAAACGTTCTTGTTCTGCGGGATCTTCTGTGATGTTCTCT